>DWLO01003551.1:0-10842 GCA_018245335.1 Dalla quadristriga | reverse complement strand
ATTTAGCGATCTTTTTTTTCTTTTATTATGTGAAAAAAGCAAACGGGGCATGCAGTGCCACCCAGCCACTAGCAATGGGCATCTGTGACAAACCTTGAATAATTACCTTAGTAATAGTCCAGACAGTAATTGTTAGTATTTGTCCTTTTCCTAAACGGGTATGCCGGGAGCCTCCGGATGGCCGGAAAAACTTCAGACATTCGGGCTGGCCTCTAACCCCTCCACCATTCTGGATTAGAGCAGCGAGGTGGAGTATGCTCCAGGCCTCCTCAGTTGTAGAGAGAGACCGTGCTCTGAAGTGGGCCACTATGGGTTGCAGTCTATTACCACTGACAAAAGGCACAGCTATCCTAATGTCTTACAGCACAGCGGTAATTCCAGTACTTATAGCAGTATATGAAACCAGTTCCTAATTTTACCTGTTTGAATATTCGAATTAAGATGTCTGTGCACGTCCTGCACAACGTATGCAATTAAATGCGGTAAATAACAGTTAGTTTCGAATACTGGTGCCGAACAAAATTTGGCTACGACAAACAAGTCCTAACAACAAAATTCGTCCAATTCCGCAACTTTTAATTGCTACTGCGCGCCTCCTTCGTCTCACAGCGTCGCGAAACAAAACACAGCGATAACTCGAACTCCCCAAACGTACTCTGTTTGAATTGTAGAGGTGTTTCCATAAACTGCTACTAGGTGGCGTATTCCGCGTCAAATGAATGAATGTTGCCGGTTGCTGGTTACCGGTTGTAGTTATTCACGGACCAACCAGCCATATATCATTTAATTTTTCTTTTTGATAATATTTTGAGAATAGCAAACGAACATGCAGTCCCACCATCCTCTGACGCCCATATTTACTGTGACAAACCTCGAACAGGGAAGTCTTGTTAGTAATTATGTTGTTTGTTTTGTAGCCGTGGGAGTTTGGACAGTTAATGTAAGTTAGTCCTATTATAAGATATTAATAATCAACTAATGGTTAGTATTTATCTTATTTAAAGCTGGTCACAGATGCTTTCCTATCTCTGAGGATTGATGACGTCGCCTCTTGTCATCCACACCTTTCCGAACGAAACACAATCGTTGAAATACAATTATTACACGACAAAAATGGGTGTGGTGGTGGTACCTATACACATTCTATCACCTGGCGTAATATAATATATCATTATATAAGCGTAATATAATGTACTAAAAAAACAATAAGAGCAAAATATTCAATAAAACCACTTTGGTAGATTCATTCAATGTATTCTAGTCTGCTTATATGGAGACTGAATATGATCTTTGTGTAGAAAAAGAAACATTAACCCGAATGGACTAATAATAATATTCAGAATAAGTTAATTTAATCAGATAAATTACACATCTCCTTTGCGACTTCGATCCTATAAATGTATTATTATTATGACTGGAATACGACACTGCCGACCAACTTTCATGAGGGTCATAACTGAGCGTTACTGAGCTAATGGCGTGAGACCCGATTCGATTCCAAAGTAACGATATTACACCGTTAACAGGAAATTTGGTTTATGGAGAGATCTAAGATATGGAGGAAATTCTACTCGTATAATCGGACATGCTCAATCGTTTCAGTAGTAATACTGTATGTCGTTTGTGGCAAGTTGTAAGTAATAAAATATTTGAAATCACTCAAGTCTCTTACTCTCCGACAAAGTGAGTGAAATATCGAATTCCCTCGGATTTTCCGTCCGACTTTGCATCTCACAGGATGAGCAGTCAAATGAAGCTTGTAAAAACTGAGTTCTCTTGTAATAATAGGCGTTTCCATTTTGCAAATTACTTGTAAAGCACAAAAACACTTTGTACAGCTCAAGTCAGATTTATTGCTTAATACGTAGTTGAATCACAATGTCTCGTACTTTTACTATTTCACTGTGTTTATACCATGTTTCTGGATAAAATACTTATACAGAAATACAGAAACAACGCCGCAGAAACGGAATCCGTCTCAGAATATCTCTGACAGCCAAAATGTCACATGGCATGTCACATTGTGGATATAAGGGTCATCTTCTATTTATTGCGCCATCTATCGGACGTTGAAGATATCGCTGCTGAATATATTAAACTTTTATAATAGTGTGCCCCATAATTTTATTTAGAAGCAATGTCATATCAGGTGACACATACTATTTAACAATTCCAGGCATGATGTGGACGGGCGCGAGCGAGGCAGCACTGAGTATAATCGGATTACGGATTTATGGACAGATGTTATTGCACGCTGGGCCCCTGCGACCTATAATACCTTTATGTAGATATATAGGCTATAGGCCGATTGCTTGTTGAAAAATTTATGGCTCCAATTTTACGCCTCATTTAGTTTTCAGGCAGGGCAAGTTAATGGATATTAAAGGGTGCAGTTAGTGGTAACGTTTTCTTATCATCTAAATTAACGCGTAGACTTCTTTCGATAAAAGCTTTTAGATACAAAAGTACGAGATAGAGCAATTAACTGTAAAATTATGCGAGAACAGAGTCACTGCCATTCCTGAGTCCTTCGGACTTTCTCATGTCAGTTGACTTCTTTAAATGGTGCTGGGAATATCAGGGTTGAAAATAATTGCGAAGCGTTTTTAGCTTAGCATATAGCCGTTCGTGTCAAGCGTAACCGAATAACAGGATAAAGCCACCCCAACCAAGGTCAAATTTCGTAAGTGCTTCCGTGGTTTGGAAGGCTTGTTCAGACTGCTGAACGACTGCGTAGGTGTAATTGTTATTGTTATGATTAGAAAATAGACGCTAAACTTCACCAATGCGCATTGGAGCAGCATGGTAGGTACAACGCTTTCAGTCCCCTTCTCAGTTTTAGGAGACCGTTACAAAGTAACTGATTTAGAATACGGAATAGAGAAAAGCTACAAAGGGTGTAAACAACGATCCCGGCCAGCCTTATTTGAAAAGTTTTTATAGTAATCCATGATTCGGCACTTCTACCAACGCGTTATTATATTACCCCGCAAGATATACTGCTTTATGATCCGTCTCAATAATATCTCACCATGAACTCGGTTTTGGGAAAATTTCTTGGAACAACTGATATAGAACTTCAAATTTATTAATACTATCATCGCCCGGTTATCGAAATTCGACCACAAAAAGAAAACAAAAAAATACATTTCCGACGCCTGTACATTTTATATGGGAAAATCTCCTTCTCACTCTAACGACTCTCACCTGCGTTCAACTGCACGTATTGCGATGAAACATACATTCGACAAGTCTGCATAGTCTGCTGTAATTGAGATACGTCGAGGGAACACTACGAAACGTACGACACGGCGACCCACAACGTATTAATATATAGATTTATCACGTACAAAAATGACTTTATGTATAAGTAAGTTTGTTATGAATGATTATCAATCCCCTAAACGTACTACTGTTAGGTGTTTCTTTGCATATATTTTAAAGGTACATTAGGCACACTGAAATCTCTGCGAGAACGAGATGTCAGTTCATAATAAGCTTCATACTGAACGTTAATCTTAGTTAATATAGTATTATAACGTCAAATGAAATGGCCAAGTCATCATTGAACAGCGATAAATCTTAGTTGCTAGAGCCTTCGTGAGCTGTGACGTTGTATTGTGATTCTTGATACCTATCTACCTCGGTTTTTTATCTTCACGAACCCCTTTTGTGGTTAACGTGGATAACATGTGGCCAACCCTATTAGAAAAAATCTTAAGCCGTCCGAACACAGCGAAGGTAAAACTACAGTCTTACACGCAATCGTAAAAAATTTGGTAGGTAAGATAGAAGCTTAATTTGGATTGTTTAATTTGTGTGATCGCAGTCACATGTCACCAGTAGCTTTCAAATAATTATTTCTTCAAAACGACTTAACTATTAAAAGCACAGTAAGCGCAGATACATATCTTAAAATTCAGGTACATTACCATATTCCCCCTTATATCTTTTACGCGCAACAGGTGTCAACCCTATGAGTATAGGTATATATTTTTAACGTTCTTAAAGAACTTGTACTTTCTACGTATCTCCTCTGTGCCTGGACGGCCTTTCCGCTCGTCGGCTACGTTGCGCTTTGACGCGAAATTCAGCTTGCGCTCTCTCTTTCCGTCAGATTTGTCCCTATGCAAACTAGACTAGTCCTTAATAAACGTAAGTTTATAAATACATTCATTGTAACTTACAGCCGCTGTGATAAAATTAAACAAAATAAAAAAATTATACGCTTACACACTCACATCCCCGCACTATGATTCCCTGTGTTGCGGGTACCGGACACACAGAAAACAACACAATTTAAAACCCAAGACCCGAGTACAAACATTATTTCCCAAATAAATGTCTGCCCCGACCGTTGATCGAACCCGGGACCCACAGCTTGACAGCCAGGGTTACTAACCAACGCGCGACGTAGTCGTCAAATTATCTTACTCACTTTCAGTGATTACTAGTCAGGATCTTAATAAGCACTCTCGACGAAACATCACTGCGATTGTCTTTGTGAACCGATGCTTCCTCATTTTACTTTATGTTTGGAAACAAAGCTCGGCATGGCTCCATAAAACGATCTCCCTAAAGCTAAGGAACAATTGGACATTATCCGCTGTTGTTTGTTTACGCGTTCATTGCGGGTACATTTTTACGATCCTCATAAAATCACGCCGTAGTCGAGACGATACGCCCTGAAGGTCTGCCGTGATGTGCCGGGGAAAATTTATCAAATTTTTCTAGCTACAATAATATATTGCTTTATAAATAGCATGAAAGAATAGCTTTATTTGAGCGTAATGCTGCAATGCCAACAAAATAAATACACACATTGTAAACATTATATCTAATTGCATATGTTGCAGTAAACACTTATATGTCACTCAACGTAATGCTGCTGGCTCATAGAAGAATCAGCAGCGCTGATTTTCAGTACAGCCCGTTTGTTGCTTGGGCAGTTTGGTCAAACGAGTGCACCTTTACCAATTCCTTGTAGTGAACTTGAAAATGAAATATAAGTATGTAAAACAGGTTAAAATTATTTTTAAACAAAACATGAATTTACTATTAAAAATATATTATTATTGTCTTTAAATACATAGGTTTCCATTTTTGTCACTCACTAACAAAATATTATTTTCTGCAATAACCTGCAACAAGCTAATAATACTCGTAGAACCTGCTATATTATGGAAAGTAGCATCACTTCGCCTGTGTCACCCATTTCCGAAGTTACAATCGTCTACCAATAATATTAAAAAAGCAATCATTTAAATTTTTTATTTTACATACAAATCACGTGTTCAAAAAGATTGTCAGTCGCGAACTCACCACAAATCATGTCCACATCCACAACACACCTAACAACTTAAAAATAACAACAATTGCACAGTTTAGCACGAGTTCAATCTATTTAGCACCACGGGTCCGAGACGTAGTATGAGGATGGGTAATAAGACCTGTAACAATAACATACATAAAACATAAATAGGAATAACTGTAACAATTACGTTCAAAAACATTTTCACTTTCAAATCCCGGCACTACTATGTCCTTTTATTCAACCATCTCAAAGGCAAAGGCGCAAGGACAATCATGTCTGCTCAGCCAGGGTCACTGTCAACCCGCCACGGAGTTTCCTCCAAATGAACATATAAATTAAATGAATTGAACGAACAAAGTATATTCATTTCTTGTAGTTATTTAGCAGGTTTTGGCAGACAATTAACGACCCCGGCTGCTTGCGTGACGTCAACCCTGGTAAGGAATGTCTTTGTGGTTCATTCTGCCGAGAGCCGCATGCTTGACTGATTGTACTCGTAGGACCACACCGCGACAATTAAGTACATTATGTACATATTACAAGCAAACATTTGAATAGCCTGTAAATATATAGCAACATCTCTGTGTCTTTACATTAAACCCGTAGGTACGTTGTTGAAGCTCTATAAAAAAGCGAGTAGGACCGAGCTATAAATCTACTAGCTAGTAATAAACGCGAAAAATTCAATTCAACAATGATCTGCTATCGCTATGCGCTGTGTGGCTTCATCCTTCATTTTAATTTCATTTTATCAATTTGTGTGACTCATTACCTGTGTTATTTAATACTGTAAAGTATTTAATTTACACATCGTTATTTCATATGAAATTTTAACCAGCTACGCACTTTCAATATCAATTATGTTGTAGATAATTAATAAAGTATTTTGATGAATAATTTAATGATCCAGAGTATTAATTAGATGTGTATTTTGATAATGTGTCAGTTAAACTGTTTCAAGCTTCGTGTTGTTGGAAAAAGCTTGGCATAGGACAATAAGTGAAGGTATTATCGAGACACACATCGTGGGACCGTGACCATGATACATAATAGTAATAGAATAGCGCGCCCAACATAACCTGACAATATAACCGACCGACGCAGACTTAAAAAAAGTCATCGTCATCATCAACAGCCTATAACAGTCCACTTCTGGACTATAGGCCTCTCCCAAAAACGGTAGAAATTGCCCATAATCACCACGCTGGACACTGCTCGTTCTCCGATATATTCCCTTAGTCGCCTCTTACGGCACCCGCGGGAAGAGGAGGGGTGGTGACAATTGTATTCTATTCCGCCACCACCACACGACACAAAACGGCTTTAAAATGTTGTACCTCACTGAAATATAGTGACATGCCTGTATCCGCGACCATAGCCGCCGTAGCCGCCGCCATAGCCGCCGCCATAGCCGCCGCCATAGTAGCCGCTGCTGTAGCCGCCGCCGTAGCCGCCATACCCGCCGTAGCCGCCGTAGCCGCCGTAGCCGCCGTAGCCGCCGCCAAAGCTCCTGCCGTGACCGAGCGCACCGCCTGCGAGGGCGCCTCCAAGGAAGCCAACCTTAGCACCGATGACACCAGCGCCAATGGCACCCACTCCCAAAGCAGCAGCTCCAATAAGACCAGCTCCTGAAGATTTGTTGAAAATATTATGATGTTGTCTGAAACCTCTCTCTCATCTGGCTTTAGAGATGGGCTATATCCTCACTCGTGGTTCAGAATATTTCTTATACAAAAACGTAGTGAAACAATATTCAAAGATCATAGTATAGAGTTTCTAATGAAAGCATCATAAACAAGTAGATATATAATTTCGTTTAATAAAACAATCATGGAGAAGTGACGTTAGTGAGCATTTTTATTTTTTACAAGCAATTTTCGTTGGGTTTCTTCAACTTTTCCATTCATCGATAAGATTTATGATTTGGTTTCTTTCTTGTTAATTTTGCTAATAAGTGGTCGACGGGAATTTTGTGGATATTGGATGATATTTTAACTCTGTACAGTTAATTTTTACACTTTAACGAATTTTAGAGCCTAGTTTTAGTTTTTGAAGTGCTTTACAATTGTGCTTCCTTTTCGTCTTTATTTGATCTACTGACCCACAATTGCATTACATTAACGTTGTTACGCAAGCAGAGGCCTACTAACTCTTACTATCCCATGAGACGCATCGTAAGTTATTGAAGTAGTAAAGATTATACACGTTCAATCCTTGGGGGTAGAAAGTTAGTCGTTGGGGACTCGCGTGTGTAACATCATATCAGTTGCCGGCGACGTGTTCCACCGAATACTAATAAGTTATGATAATAATGTCAAATACCTAGGTATTGTAACATTTAGATGTTACATAATTATCTTAGGGAAAACCTTGGGATTTTAGGAGGAAGTCCAAGTAAGCCGGTCCCCCAGAGATGAGTGGACAGCAATTGTGATGAGCTACGGATAGTTAACCAGTAAAATTCACTGGACTACTTATGAGACAGGCTTGTGAGCATAAAAACATGTTATTTTTTTTTGTATGATTCTGGTTTGTATGATAACAGTCTGATAAAAATGCAATAATTATGTTATCCACAATAAGACTGCGCGAAGAACTTTTAGTTAGTTCTAGTAGTATATGTTTTAATAGGAATATTATTTAGGTATTAATTAGTTAGGACTATTAATCAGTTAATCCTGTTAGTAATATGGTTAACATACCTAAAAGCAGTCCCCTCTTCTCACGTACGGGACCGATGGCAGGGACCATGGGCGCCGCATCAATGGGGCGAAGCGCCGTCATGAGGGGCCCGACCTCTCCGGCTAGGGACAGCGCACATGCCACCAGCACTCCGAATACTACCACGACCAGTTTCATCTTCACCTTCGGGATGAAAGACAGGAGCTAATTTAAAATCACGAAACTCGGCATGTAGCTTAGTTACTAACTTATACGACTAGATACGAAGGTCGTTCAATCCCCGTAAGGGGTAACGGGGACTGTCCAAGTCTGGCTGAAAAAGTTTCCTATACGTTATTATTGAAGTATACCTACTTATATTTTGCATTTCGATAGCACAGTTTTAATAAAACTTTAATCAAAATGTGTCAAATTTACTAGGTATAATGCACAAATGAAAATGCTAGGTGCCATAGATAGGAAACTCGGATTTATTTGTGTTTATAGTTAGACTATCATATTTCGCATCTCTCTCGGTCACACATTCTAAAATTTAAATGATTGTAAAAGACTAGGTGGACTTTTGAAAAATTTGCTTGAATATCATCGTTCAAAATGAAATTACGGACATTTTAGACATAAGTTCTAATTTTCGTATACTTACCTATTTTTTGACGGAGAAACAGAGCGAAAACAATTATTACCATTATTTTTATATTATTTGAAAACGATAGAATGTGCGAGCGAGAGAGATACAAAGTATGAGAAGCCTCTTAACCACTTCTTAATAATTAAATAATACAAATTTAGCAAACATCTCTTGTTGTCTAAAAATCGAGATTTTTAAATTAAAGGAATCGGCCTTTTGTCATCCGACGATCTGGTAGTATGGCCATTTATTGTAGATTTATTACTAATTTTATTTCTTAGTTACTATTAAGAAAAATAAAACATTGAATTAAGAAACAAGGAGCTGTATAGCTTTAGGAATTCCAGAAACCAAAATAATAAACACCGATAAACCTCGATTGTTCTATGAAAATTTAAAATATTATTAATATTAACGCCTACCTGTTTAATTAAGTATGACACTGTCACAAACCAACACTGTACTGCCCAGTCCGATCCTGCCCGCCACTTTTATAGGTCGAGTCAGGTAAGACAACATAGTACCGCCGACGACGCGACCTCACATTGTAATTTGTAGCGCAAGGATGTGCCTGTTGCTCTTTAATGTTGTTGGTGTCTTTTTCACACCCCTATATTACCCCTATATTGTACTTGACATTATTATGTCATGTTATATTATTTTTTTTCAATAATTTTTGTTTTCAAGAAAGGGAATGCTTTTAGCGTTAAGTCTTCCTTTAATACTACTTTTGTTTTTGTAAATCAGCTCCTGAGTGACCCATAGTTCTACAGTCCCTTAGTCGGCTTAGGTAATTTAGGGCAACTCCCTTAGTTTCTACGTCGTTAAATTCGGAATTAACCAGTAAATTTACTATACATATTAGATTGGAGAAAGTGTTAATAATTGACATATGATTTAAATATATATCTATTTGTTTTTGTGTTATTGTTAGTATCATATAGTGACTTAAATGTCTCAAGATTATGGAACCTGAATCCACGCACCGAGAAGACAGTATCACTACGAATTTGGCTACGCGGTCGCGTAATACAAACATAGAAAGTGGAATTGAGAATTGGGAAACAGGGAATGGGTTAGTGATTTTTAGATCAATGACGAATTGTATGTTATCTAATGTATTCATTTTCCCTTTCTATTGTGACGTTTCTCAAATGTATGTTATTACCTCACAATGAAATAAAAAGATGTGATTGATTGCCTGGTCAAATTTTACAGCTCGATACTTTTGGTATTCGCCAATACAACTTGTGGCTCATTCAATCTCGTGACCATTTTCCATTGTGTGCTCTTACATAATAGCACATGAAAGTTATGTGAACTGAGCTCCAATTATGAACACCACGTTCAAGTTCAAGCTGAATGCCGTTGGTAGTTATCAGCGAGGAAGTACGTAAAAATTCCTCAAATAGAATGTACGTCTCCTTCTGTTACGGTAGCTTATAGTATAAGTTACAACAGCATTAGTATACGGTATTGGTATATAAAAGTACTTAGTTCTTAAAAACGTTATTTAAGATCAAAATATTTTACATTTAATATTTCACTACTGTCGAACTCCCTACCCGATCGGATAAGGAAAGCACCAAACCAGACCACATTTAAAAAGCTCGTGAAAGAACACTTTTTGGAGTAAAGTGAACTTCTGTAGTCAATAGTCACGTGTGAATAATGTGTACTCGTAAGTATAAACATAAATAAATAAATCTTTAATTCCGATTTTCATCCATATCTGGTTAGTATGTTTTGTGTTGTGCTAATTTGTCAATTACAGGAAGCCCCACTTGATTTGGAAACATCAATCATCAACATGTCATCAACAGCATCAGTAGGCCTGCGAGGCAAGGAAAATTAACTTATCACTCATCTCAAAAAGCGCGAGGCCCCGTCGTAACGGTCTGGCCACGGGACATTTGCTGAAGCAAATATTCGCGCGGTGAAAACGAACAGGCATCTAGAGAACAAAATAAATGTATAGAAATGAACTAAGCATGCCACGTGTAGCGGCGATCGAGAGACGACCGGCGAAATTTTCCGAACGAATCGTTCGAGCGTCTGGCGGCGTGGCGGGTGGCAGAAACAAAATGTTGAATCCGTACGGCGCAAGCCACGGGGTCGAGCGACAGACGTGGCGATTAATGCGGCCACCAAATCAATTCAGTTGTGTTCGCCGCGAATAATTAACACGGAAGCTTTTATTGCAGAAATAATAGCTAGG
>DWLO01003550.1:0-10843 GCA_018245335.1 Dalla quadristriga | reverse complement strand
CTTACGTTCATTATTTTCGAGCGTGCGCTCACTATAGCCATCTCACCATTTACGTACATGAAATAGTTGCATCACTGTCATTTTAGACCTCCATACTCTTTTTTTAACGTGGGGAAATTCTCTTGATTATCTCTCAACGGCGCGGTGGCAGCGGCGACGGGAGATTATGTCAGATTTAGTTGGTATAACCGACTAAAACCACGGTGTTCGCTCTATTTTGTCGGGATGATGGGTACGCTTTCCCACTCTTCCGCAATCCCGACTGCCAAGAGTAGGACCTCACCGCTGAACAGGATTAACTCCCGTTGTCCTGAGTCTAATATAACTAATCATCATCAACAGCTTATAACAGACCACTGCTGAATTAAAGGGCTCTCCAAAAAATAGGAAGATTTGCCCATAATCAGAACGCTGGGCTGGCCGGTTGGTCATGGCAGTAGATGGTAGCTGCTGCATAGATGACCGTTCCCTTAGTCTCCTCATACGACACCCGCGGTAAGAGGAGGGGTGGTGGCAATATTGTATTCTGTTCTGCCGTCATTACACGGCAATATAACGAATACTGTCCAACTAATATTTCTATTAACACCTTATAATAATTGGACTAATTTACCCTAACAGTCCCTTGATACAGTCTTCGAGGTTTATTATAGATAGCCACGGGATGTACAGCCGTTGGTGGGATGTACCTACGCCCGTTTTCTATACTAATCTCATTTGAAAAAAAAGGAAAAATGAAGTTGAGAAGAGGAAGAAAGAAGAGGGAAAAAAGAAACGAAAAAAGAATTGTGTAATCAAATCGAAATGTGAAAATATTTTGAGCCCAATTTCGTATTTTTGCTTCCACATCTGTTTCACTTCACACGCATCACTTGATTGCAATGTCGGAGTGAGTGACTTCTATACATTGCAGTGAACTATTCACAAGAACACACTTAGTCAATGACTAGGAAAAGTTCTCGATAGTCTACAACAGAACTGTGCGATGAAGTACGAGAGAGACTGTAACTGAGTTGAATTAGTGGCATTAAACTTTAACGGAGCTGGACCGATCTTGCTACCATTTGCTTTAATCAACTCTGTCTACTTGTCTCGCAACTAGCACTTGTCTTTGGAACGCCATATTACAGTAATTAAACTTTGCGGTGCAGATGGGTGCATATATTATTATGCATTTCTAGAAAAGGCGAATGATGTAAATTTTCTTCCCTCAAAGTTGTTTGGTTTGACTTCAATCTGCTTCAGTACTTTAATAATTAAATTAAAACACGGTGTTGCGATTGAATTTGAAGTTGTAATTATGATTTGTTGAGCAATGACAATCGGGTTTACCAGTAACACAGTAACCAATTGTCTACAAATGCCTACTTATTCCAAGTAACATAAGCCCAAAAAAACTTGCTACCTTTATTTGTAAACAGGTTTGTACATCATCCGTCACTGATGGTTGGAGTTGATCTATTGTCCATAATTTAAAGATGTAATTACGCTTATCATTTTTTATTGAGAACTTTAATCTGACGGGACAGACCATAACGGGCTGAAGGTTTTAAAGTAATTACTTGTCGCAATTATGGAGAAGATGGCCTATAAAGATATTCGGAGCCTTTGTAGAGAACAAAGAGAAACTGCCACTCACACCTCCTTTGAACAAACTTTGATGTACAGACATAAAGTAACAATAAAACTAAATGAGTTCGGGTTAAGAAAGAATTAAAACTTTTATTAGAATATGTGGGTGTACATGAGGTTTAGTTTTGGGCTGCGGTGTCTATTGACTATTTTATAAATACGAGTACATAATAAGCGTGGCGGAAAAAGTGGCGTTCTGAGGGCTCAGGGACTTCGGTGTGCCGTCAACTACCGGAGGCCTATGTCCAGCAGAGGACTCAAAAGCTGATGTATGGATGAGGGATTAATGGATAGTCACTCTCACAAAACTAAAGTAAATGCACATAAGTAAAAAAAGTATTTTCGATATTTCTGCTTTGATCAAGTAATTTATGAAAGTTCCAAGTGAAATAAATGCCCGAGCAAATGTTGCTTCACTAATTTTGACCAAAGAAGAAGTTGAAGACTCATTAAAATGATTAGTTAAATAACATTCACACGAATGTTATATTACTATTTTTCAAAGTTACTTGTCGGAAGGCTCAGATTGAATAAAATGCCAATTACGTCCGAAGAAATTCATAAATTCATACATTTGCAAGTGTATACTTCGCCAACGTCGTGCTCGTCGACTAGATAAGTCTACAACGCATCGATCTCGGGTTTCTAAATCCTATTTAACACTATACTTTGCCCGCGGCTATGTCCTTCGTCGTTTTCCATACAAACATTCATCTCCAGCAGCGCGAATTCATCTATATGCCTACCCGAGCCTCCACAGCGTTCTATGTGTGAAGTTCACCGACCCCCTCCTAGTAGACTGTCTGTGGCCTCAAATAAGGAGTAGTATTACAAAGAAATAAGTTGAATGAAAGAAACCATGTAGCAGCAGCAGTGGAAATTAATTGAAGAAGTTTAATAAGCCGTTCAAGTTTTTAAACCTTATGCGGTTTCAGTCTACTGACCCGGAACGGGAGAAAAGTAATCACGGAGACTAAACCGAGTTTCAGCCAGACTGCGATGGATATGTAACTGTATGGATATGAGATGGATATGTATCCATAAAATAACGTGTGGGTAAAAACGATGTGTTAAACCCATTGCCATGTGGTGACGGCAGAATTGCCTGGTGTTGATCGCAGAAAATAATACAACTATCACCACTCCTCCCCGTCCAGCGGGTGTCGTACGAAGCGACTAAGGGAAAATAACGCATAACGAGAAGCAGCGTCCTCTATGTAGCAACTATTATCTAATGCGATCACCAACCCGCCCGCACAGCGTGGTGACTATGGGCAAATACTCCTATTTTTGGTAGAGGCCTTTGGTCCAGCAGTGGACTGTAAAAGTGCTGAAATAATGCTGTAACTTGCCCCATAATGGAAAGCTCTGGGAATGTCTGTTAAAAGTCAGCGCTGGCCGGGAATCAAACTATACCCAATGTCTGTAGTGAATGCTAAATTTAACTTTATATGATACTCGTAGTTCGACAAGTTGGAATTATGAGAAGGCTGGACTCAAGCAATAGACCAATAAATTATTGGCAAGAGCTTTAAACTTCCGAGTAATTAAGAGTACAGACATAAATAATTGTTATTGCTGCCTAATGTCTTTTAACTGGAAGCCGTAATGTGAAAATAATTAATCGTTTCAGATTACAGTTGTTATAAGGATTGTTTCCATTATCCTGCTCTTTTAGTACAGTGAAGAAATTTTTTTGTACTGCTAACGAAATTTTGTTTCGGTATAAGGGTGTAGAGGACAGGAGAGCCGTGCTTAGTAGTGGGCTATTATGACGATGAGGGTGTGTTGTTGATATTCGCAACTCCAATTTTAAGCGATCGATAAAGTTAAGCCATACAGGTCCGCACAGCGTACAGTCTCCGAGCCTCCTCTTTGGAGGTACCACCATTTCTGTCGTGAAAAAAGCCATTGTGTTCTGGTCTGAAAGTTACTTCGGTTATACATGAGGGGATCAACTCATCAGTCCTCAGGATAGCAACGCATCTGTAACGGAACTCGTACAAAAGTTTACTTACTAAACTGTTGCAAATACGTACTAACTTACACTTACAATCCTCACGCCTATAGTTCTAATATTAGCGAATGTAGCTTGCAGCCATTAACGAAACCCGGCCAATCGGAACACAGCTCATAAGAAAATGTTGTCCCTTTCCTTTCCAGTTTTGTTTAAAAACATTAAATGAAATATACAGGTTACTGTATATGGGTGTCCATAGAAGTTTCACTTCATGTGCGTGTACACACTGCTACACGTATCTGTTTTTTTTATCAACGACCAGTGATCGATGTCATGGTACCAAGAGCGCAGCATTGGCGAAGGGTGGCCTAATGGCTGATAGTATGTAATCTTACTTTAGTTATTGTTCTGAGATGTTATCTATGGCTGTCATTATCATGAAACATTCGTACAATCACTGTTCACCTCATTTATTCCGAAAGTCGTACTAACATTTTATTCGTCATCGTCCGGATATAATTCGAGCCATCCCATATTGTTAATTTTTTTTATAAGCCAATTCATAAAAGTTTTACATCTTGCACATGCACACACTAACACACGCACTCCTTTATTTACCTGTGTTATAGGTGCCACACCCTACATTAGTCCAACCAAGATTTAACCTCTCATTGGTTGGTTATAGGTATTCTTTATGCAGTTCCCACCTAATAAATTGTAAATATCGTAACCCATTACATATTTAACATCACTATCCAATATTGTCATAAAAAAGTAAAGCTGAAGTTAGGTCAAGCAAAAAATAGACAAGGAAAAAGGTTCCAAGACCCTGATTGTAGTGTTCTTTGCGCATTTTATATGGTTATAATTCAGCCGGTATCAAGTTACAAATAAATATGGTAGGTACAATGGATACGTATCTTGGTAAATAAATATGTCTTAACGATATATTTAACCTTTAATTGTAAAATGACAAACGGGTTAAAAGACAGAGTTGATGATTCGAACAATTAGTCATCCTGAAGGTTCAATTCAGTAGAAGTCTAAAGGATGGGGTTCCTCCGCCACGTGTGGGAACGACTGACGCACACCAAAGCTTTGGAGTTGTCGAGTGGAAAGTTTGAACTACTTTTCTTTCAATCAGTGTACAGAGCTACGTATTTGATAGGTATATACGCGAGGGCACCTGGAGCTTTATTTTGTATTTATGTTGAGACTCGTAACGCGGGCGTGTTACGCTATCTCGCGTTATCTGTGTGGCATCGTACTAATTAGAATACGATTCCACGCAGATAATGCGACATACGAGTATCGTGACGCGCGCTCGTTACGAGTCTAATTCAATTAAATTTACTTAATTTGTTTGAATAAGGTGTACAGTATGGTCTAAAATAGAAAAGCGAGCTGATTCTACCACTAAGTGGTGTACACACATTTGTTAGTAGGTAACAGTTACATTTATACTACTCGCAATAATCTATGTGCAAACCATACCTGGAAAGTTTACAAAACGAGTACGATCTAGTTAGTGATTATGGGCTTTTAACCATTGTCATTTTATGAAAAGAAACGTGTTTAGAGGGGCGGAGATGGTTTGATGATGATGATAAACAAAATTTATAAATTTCGTGTTTTATCTATTTGTTACAGGTTTTTCTATGTCTGATCGGAACTTACCATACCTGATATACAGAAACATTTTAAAAGTGCTCGCCATTATGCTTATCTACTGCGAGTTCTATTACCTCGTCAGCGTCCTCTGGGATATGGACAGGGTAATTGACTCCCTCAACATAATCATCATTCAGTTGAGCGCGCTGTACAAATATAAGTACTTGGTGAGAATACACATATATTTTTTTAATTTGACTACTCCTTGGTTCAGCGGTACTTAACATACATACATAACCCACCTTTTCTTGAAATCGGTTGTAAATGGATATAAACATTTATGACTAAACACAACACTTTTTTCCAGTAGAAATTCGCATGGCGGTGGCGTCGAAGTATCGACGGTACCACCTAACACCTAATCTATCACCCCGCAGAAATAGGTCACTGGCCATACCATAAAGATAAATTTGCCTCTTATAACTTGACCTGAAATTGGTTTTCATCGAGAGCTTTATTAACCATCGTTTGATTATCAAAATGAACGCTTTTATTTAAATAGGCTGGAATTCACATTGCATAACGTTGCGAGATTGTTATCGGAAATGTGTCGGATCATGAAAATATCAATGATTCATTATTGCTTTATTGTTTCCGACCATTCAGGTTGGCAATAAGGACATTATTAAAAAATTAGCTGCGACAATGGAGTCACCTTATTTTTTCGTAACGACACCTGAACGCAAAAAGTTGGTTGATGTTTGGCAGAAGCGAAATGAACTGTTTCTAAGACTACTCCTCGGATTGGGAACTGGGACTTTAGCAGTGTGGTAAGAAGAAGACCATTTACGATTATATGCCTACCGATTGCACGCAGTACATCCTGCCACGCTTAAAATCATATCAAACGAACAACAGGGACAGTGAGACACGTACGCAATATGAACTTCGTTATGTTGTCGTAGCGCGTGCAAACAAGATCATGTTTCGTGACCGACTAAGCGAAACCTAAGAAGCTGGTACTTGGTTTTGAGATCACGCGCGATAGGCAGCTAAAGTTTCTACCTTTTTTGAATTATTCTAAGGTTATAAACTAAATCTTCTCCGATCTGGAGAAGTTGTTGGTTGAACCACATGGTATCAAAAAAGATAAAAAAAACTATGCCGTCTGGCTCCGACAATGAACTGCCCCTGTTTCCTCCAAACTACAACGATTTAAATGTTGTTAGGGAATACATTATTATGAATGCAATAATGCAATCCAGCTATAAAGTAACGTTACAACAAGCTGTCACAACCAATTTTTTGTCATTACGCACAATTACGGGGGAAAGAGATACGTATGAAGTGGTAAACCGAACTGAAACACCTATATATATTGCATCAATTAACTAAAGATAAATAAATATATTTGCTTAATTTTTCTCACAAACTCGGTTGTATTGTTTACTGTAAGTAAACACAGTAAGAAAAACGTTACAATACAATTTTATAATACGGTTTTAGTTTTTGATAAATAAAAATGTCGAAAACCAATGGAATCGTATTCTCTAACAAAAATAAATTAAAAAAATTAAAAAGTTTAAGAAAATTAAAAAATTTCTAAATAGCCCGTAATTGTATTTTCAAGACAGTAGGAAATTAAGCAAAGTTCTCAAAATTATACTAGACTTTTACAGTAGGTAATTGAAAATAGGTAAGAGGGAAGCTTAATTGACAAATGTTTTTAAACGCTAGTCGAATAGAAAGTTAAACATATGGAATTGACATAAGGTTTTGACATCCCTTATGTTAATCCCATACATTTAATTTAACATTCTGTTCGAACAAATAGCTTCAGAGCGATTGCCACTGGTCGAGGGGGGCTGCCCGGTCACTTAAACAACACACTACTGATATAAGATTCCTTTATAATTATAATGAGCCGTATATATAAAGAAACTCCTTTTCAACGTTTACGTAGACTAAAGTTAAGCAAATCTCACAGGGTGGGACAGGCATTTAATAAGGAAAGCTCTATTAAATGTCTGTCTCATCCTGAAAGCTCTATCATCTGAACTTGTGTAACTTCAGTTGTTAATTAAACTTAGGTCGTATTAATTTACGTTTGAACTTCCACTAGATCCTTATACCGATTATGTATATTCATATGTTCCTGATGAATTTACTATAAAATAAGGTTTTTGTATGATAACAACTTGATTATCATGATGAATTGAGACCGTTTTTACTTTGAACGCCTTTACTTAGGTTGAGATATTCTGAATTTGGCCACCAGTTGGTAAAAACCAGTTGGTGTTTTAAGCAATAAAGTTAATATTTATTGTTATAAACAACTTAGTCATAGCTGAAGAAATTAATTTCAGGCTTTTAGTGTGCGCCTGTACGATTTTAACTACATTTAATGTATAAGCTTGATGTATGTGTAATATTCATTGTTGTTCTCGGGTCTTGGGCGTTAAATTGTGTTGTTTTTGTGTGTGTCCACCACCCGCAACACAGGGAGGATTCCCTAGTTCGGGAGTGTGAGTGTGTAAGCGTTTATTTATTTATTATGTTATCGGCCGATAATATTATACGAAATTATAGTTATAATAAACCTAAATATAGTTATAATTATAATTATAGTAAACTGTTTTGTCGATAAATCCCAATAAATCAACGTGAGTACTGCCGCCTACCCATTTAACATATATTTTCTTGATAAGTAATTATTTTTCAGGTATACTTACCCCTTGATTGACGACTTAGACTACAATTTAATGATAGCGATTCACCTCCCATTCGAATACAACACGCCGCTCCGCTATACACTGACCTACATAAGTGCCCTCGTCGTGTTCTCGTACTTAGCGTACTTCGTAATGGTAAACGATATTGTCGTACAGGCCCATGCGATGCACCTACTCTGTCAGTATTCCGTACTGAACGACTGCTTCAGGAATATATTGCAAGATTGCTGCGACGATAGCGAAGGTACGACTTATGCAGGGTAGATGTTTTTATGACTGTAAACTTAAATCAAAGCAAATTGGTAGATACGGCATGCTAATACATTGCGTTATAGAAAAATTAAAATACATGTGAATACGTACCCATACAATTAGAAGTCATGTATTATTCACATTTAATAACCAACAATAGGATTAGTTAGACGAACTCAATATTATTATGATCTCCGCTATGTTGTCGTCTCGCGTGCAAATAAGATCAAGCTTTGTGATCGACTAAACGAAACCTGTGAACTTGGTCGTAGGTTTTGAATTCCAGCGCGATAGGCAGGTATCGTATCTTTCTTTTTTAATTAATCGAGGACTGCAAAACTTATTAAAGGCCCGCAGAGTCTCCCTAGGCAATTTTTATTTTATTTTACTTTGTTCTGGTCAACAATTGGTTTACAGTCTATATAATAAGACCAAACAACGAGGAAGCTACACGAGTATCCATAAGATTATACATTATTTTAGTTGTGCAAAAGGGTGTTGTATGTTATGAGATTTTTTCGCTTCTCTTATCATAATTAAAATGGCCACATAGCTACGAAGCGGTGGTAATGTTTGTGACAAAACGATACTTATAATGTAGCCTTGACATTGGTGGTTATAAATGCGGAATAATAAAAGTAAAGTCATCAAATGTAGGCTCGCATATACTGTTATGAATATGTCTTTGTTGTAAAATCTTTCGCAAACCCAGTAGGTACCTAAACAGTGAACCTTTTTCATTTCTTTTATTTTTACAAGTTAGACCGACTACTTAAAATATCAAAAGCTTGAAATCTAAAATGAAAAACTCACCCTCAAAATATGGATAGGTTAAACGTTATGTTTTTGTTCCTTTGCCTTTTATGAATATGACTATAGACCTAATAACAAACAAACAGACATGATGTGTGCAAATCTACTTAAACAAAACGAGTACGTGTGATTGGACATTGTCTCTTCGGAAGCTGACAGCCGCCGTCCCACTGTACGTCCACCTACACACACGTTCTGATTGTGTTATCAAACGCGCAATGCTCTGTGATGGTCAACGATCTAATTATGCAGGCCTATGCAATGACGTTGTAGTAAGAATATAATAATTGGTTTTTAATATCATAAACTTGCAATTGCCCGCGACTCCAACCGCGTTTCTTTTTCCATTTTTAACAAATATTGACTGGAGAGAATACATTTAGAATTAAGTCCACCTTTTGTCTCTACGTTCCCAGTTTTTATGCACAAAACTCATTTAATTTGGTACCTACATAGGTAGTAACTTACTCATATTATATTCGTAAAATACGTTAGTTCCATAAATTAAAAATAACTAAAATGAAAATTGCAGGGCAGCAGTTACTGAATCACAGTTTACTATTTATGACGGATACTTATAAACAAAAGTATTTAAACAAATTTGATGATTTGATAAAACAGCATCAGTGGATCTTGAAGTAAGTACAAAGGTATTACTTAAAGTACCTAAGTTGAATAATGTATTTACCAGATGGTAGAACCTGTATACGGTTCGCCCGAAGCGGTACCAGCGCCACAGAAAATCTGAATAACTATTTTTAAGCAATTGTGTTTCGGTCAGAAAGGTGTGCATGCCGGTTACATTTATACAAAAGGCGACCATTTCTGACCGCAAGGGTAGCAACGCATCTGTAACTTCGAATAGGACAAAATAGTAACGATAACTAACTTAACAATTACTAATATTTACTAACAGGACTAACTTACTTAATAAAAGTGTCTCGAATAGTCCTATTCGAGGTTAGTTACAGATGCCCATGGGCGGCCGTGGTTTGTGGGACTGTATGCTCGTTTGCTATTCACATTATATAATAAAAAGATAACAGTCTTTGAGCCTGCTCAGATACCTTCGAGAGGCCCTAAAAACTTCTGACTTTAGAGTACTTTATTATTTACTTACCGAAACATCCGCCACTCAGGTTGGCCACTAACACCTCCACCAATCCGCACTGAAGCCGCGTCGTGGAGTACCCTTCAGGCCTTCTCAGTTGTGAGAAGAGATCCGTGGCCTACAGTGGGCTGCTAGTTGCAGCAGAATTAATTCGATAAGTCGACACAGCATTTTTGTTTCAGTAATGTTTCAGCGCTAAGAACGGTTTTAAGCAGACCTATGCTGGCACAGATGGCTTCGAGCACCACACTAATTTGCTTTATTGGTTATCAGGTGGCAACGGTGAGTACGAAATAATACATTAAAATCCTCAGAAAAAACACCTCTAATTAATTTAATATGGCCCTGTTAGTCTATAAATTATAAATTTACTTGCGAGACCTATATCTTACTAATAGTATAAATGCGTAAATTAGTTTTTTTGTTTGTTTGATACGCCTTCCCGGATATACCATACGATCGATCTTCATAAAATTTGGTAGAAAGCGTAGTTTCAAACATAGAGATTGTAGAAATATGCAGGTCTGAAATGAAAACGTCATAAATCCGGCTTCCGGCTTCGAACAGGACTATTACTAAAACTGACTAACAGGACTTACAGTCGCTAACAGTCCTTTCCCCATAGTCCTTATTACTAACGAATACTGACCAACTCACATTCCTGGACTAACACCTCCAGTTCCTTTTACGGTCCTATTCGAGGTTTGTCACAGATGTCATGGGCGGCAGCGG
>DWLO01003549.1:0-10843 GCA_018245335.1 Dalla quadristriga | reverse complement strand
AAATTAACGAGCGAATTAAAGTTAATTTACACATTTTGTATTCAATAATCTTGAAATACGAAAATTGTAAACTGACATACTCTGTGAACGTGTAAAACGCTAATTATTTGGCTACATTCACAAGTATTCCTTGTCGTGAGTTCCCTGACCATACTCACAAGGCATCATAAATACCGACCAGGACCTGAAATTAAAGTTTTTCCTGTAGTAAATATCTGCGACTCAGGCCTTCCTGATCCCTAATGATAGATAGATAGATAGTTAACTAATTCCCTCCCAATTGAAGTTGTTATACGTTATATGGGATCTCTTGTTGCTGCATCATGGACCATTGAACACTAGACGGACAGTAGACTGTTTGCTACGTTGAAATGCTTTTACTGGTAACAATAATTAATGATTCCCAACTAGGAAAACTGTTAGCGGGAAAGAAATGATATTTTGTATAAGCAGAAAGCCGGCGCCACGAGTCCGGCTGGCCAGCCAACCAGCTCTCATAACGTTAAAGTTTTTCGGAACACATATGCGACCATTATTCGTTTATTTCCCTCCAGTATTTCCATTTCCGCCGAAGCGAAAGCGACTTTCCGCGGCGACTTTTTTCAACTGAAAGCCTGCGAGGAACTGTGGTAAAATAATAATAAAAAAACAATGGACAAAAAGAGACTAACGGAAAATTTCGCTTTGTCATAAATCGCGAAATACTTCCTGCTTATTACAAAGAAAGTTGTATCAACGTCACGGCGGTTTTGTTTGAGAGAGAAATGAAATGGCAGCTAATTACCTATGAAGGTATCATTTGTTATCTTCGGTTACTTTTGTTAGTTGGTTTTGACAGTTTCTTTGATATATTTTTACCTTTAACGTAAACAACGTCTTATATTATCAGGTCTAAATCGATCTATAGTTGGTCAAATATTTGGGCAAACTATGACATTCTATCTGCTTAGTTCAAATTTTAATAATGTGTTTTATGTCTGAATATAATAACAGCCTTACCACGAGTATAACCATAATGCAAAAGTGTGTTTATTGATTGGACCATCTTTGACGCAGCAGCGGAGCAATAGACAAACGTGATTTTTTGCACACAGATAGTTTGTGTGCCGGAGAGTGAAATAAGCTACTTTTTATTAATGCATTGTTTCTGTGGGATAGATGTGGGATATTTACATAGGCGGAGCCGCAGGCAGGTCGTTTGTATTACAATGTTTCAAAAAGAATTCCCTTTCTTAAAAGTGGTAGGAAGTGGTCGTCAGTTTTCTAAGCCCAATCAAAAAGTAAGTAAACTAAATAAAGAATTTGGGCCAAACGTTTCATGGAAGTTTTACGTATTGTAAGCTTAAACGCATCGCTCGACACAAATCCCCGGCGGAAAGATTCCATTAAGAAAATCAAAAAAGGTCTGCTCAGTTCACGAGCCGCGACTATTTTCATTTAGCAAAAACAACCCATAAATTGTCATCTTAACGAGATTTCTGTTTTTGCAGAGTTCGCACCCCTGGGCCTTCA
Source organism: Dalla quadristriga (assembly GCA_018245335.1). Classification (NCBI taxonomy): domain Eukaryota; kingdom Metazoa; phylum Arthropoda; class Insecta; order Lepidoptera; family Hesperiidae; genus Dalla; species Dalla quadristriga. The sequence continues at coordinate 9,331 of DWLO01003549.1, read as the reverse complement.
GTATCTAGCATGTTCCTACTTCATGGGGATTAATACGTCGGCAGCTTTGTTGAACTCAAATATTTATTTATTTTATTACTTGACTGTCGCATTGGGCATTATATAATATTGACGTAAGGAACGAAAATGGGTATTATAATCTTTCTTGTTATCATTATCTTATCGTTAATTTTTTTTTACCCTGAAGACATTTTTACGAGTTTTTGTCTATGCATTCCTTACAAACTTGTCGCAGAATTCAATATTTTGATTCGACTAAGGCATTGATTCGAATTCGATCGAGGTATAGGATTTTAAATTGGACTAACTAATAATATCTGGACTATTACAAACTAACATTCACTGGAATAGCTTATAATTCCAGTCCTTTACTGATAGCTCTTGAATAGAGCTTGAAGAGACTAGATATAGAGAGAATTGATGGGTATACCTGTAGGTCCATTGGCGGCAGTGGCCACTACAGACAACTGTGGGTCCGATACTTTTGTTTACATAAAATGTAATACCTACCTATCAAGATATAGAAGTATCAAACGGGCAGTTCACCTATGAGCCGACGGTCGATGCAACTGACTATACCATTAACTTCCATTCAGAATTTCTCGTGTCCGGCAGTTGGATAGTTATGGAATGACAATGAATAAATCAAGTTGTATCGAACCACAGAAAGTTTATTGCTGGAAAAACTACTTATGTCTGCCAGTTTAAACACCTTTCAGTGCAGCTCAATAAAAAACCTTATCAATACGTCGATTAACATTTACATTATTGATGAGACAGGAGCAAAAAGGAGCTAATATTTGTAAATTAAGTGTCAATTCGTTTTAGTGCCCTTTTTTTAGAATTAGAGTGACGTGTCTGCGACCTCACACAGTGCAAAGACTATAAAAGGATAGTCTTCAATTATTTATTTATTTCATTCCTGCATGTAACATGAAGTAGCATTCGTTTAATTTCCATATCTACATTGGCTGACGCCCTTATTCACGCCCTGTTAAGCATCAGTTCCATTTACATAGTTCTGCTGATATTTGTTACAGTGGCAGTTTTGTCACTTTTCATTTCATTTATTTATTTGCTCTGAATACGTAATACATGAAGATGATCACAAATAAGTTCAAGATGCGTGTTGTATTCAACTACTATAATCGAGCTTCCAAATTTTAAATAACATTACATACTGTTATAATTACTTATTTCATTATTCAGTCATTATATTACGTTATATTTTTATAAAGTTATAGAATTATACCATTTTTTATTTCAATATTACGATTTATCAAACCTTTACAGTATTTAACAAATTTACGTGATGACAAAAAGTTGATGTTTTTGCCCGCAGAACCGTGGACTAGTCTGTGGTAAATCCGTCACTATCTGTCACTGCGCCGCAAGGTGTCACTGTAACGTTAGGTATGCCATACATGCGCCAGAAATTGATATAAATTACAAAAATCATCACCCGTTTGCACTAGTTCTTGTAAAATGGTCAAAAATGTCACAGTTACAAAATTCTACTTAGCGATAAGACTGCCATTTGTTGTTTATTTTGTAAGGTGCAATAAAGATACTAATTATACTAAAATACTAATAATAACTGCTTCTAAAACAATTAGATCAAATAAACAAGAACTCGACATAATATCAAAGTTCACTAAGCTATTACGCGAATATTCGGAACTGTGAGTGGAATAAGCTTCACAATATCATAATTAAAGTGCCGTTTCACAGTTTGGGTTGCCGTCACGTGATACCGTTGCCCAAATTATCCGGGCATCGTGTCATCTTGTCCCAATCCAATATGGCGCCATAAATCCTTAGGGGAGGTGGCTGGGGGGACGTCACTCAAACTTTCTCTGTACTCCGTCTTACGCTCTCGTCTCACGAACTAGGGGCGGTACAGACAGACTTTTAATAGACGCTTAACGCTTGTAGTATAATGTGTTACGGTTGTAATGTTTGCAATTCAGTCGGAAGGGTGTACATACCAGCATTAACGCAACTAAAGAATAAACAAAGGCACTGATTCATTTGACTTTCATAAACCTCTATACGCTAGTGAAATCCTCGTAGTATTTAAATGAGGGTTATAATAATTATCAGTAACAACTTATGACCTGCGTAGATGTATAACATAGTAAGTTCACTAAGTTCTACGTAACTCACTATCCTGTGTCAAGAAGTGACTCAAAGCAGTTATTCGGCGAGACTATTTCTGCTAACGGTACGCACTCCGTTTGTGCGCTTCAAGGAAGGAATTCTTAGATACGAAAGGCCAGACTATCAATAGATATAACAATATTTGGGTTAATTATAGATTTACAGCTTTTAATTACTGCTAGTAAGATTTCAGATGATTTTTCCTTAGTTTAATCATCCATAACACGAGACCTTCCAGAGGGTACTTTTTCTCTGAGCGTATTTTTGAACACTTTCAAAGTCAAAAGATAAAGATAAAGGGCTATTCTGGAAATAGCTGGAATGTTGTGATGAGATACTGTATAACCGCTCGAATAGAGTTTGAGCAACGGTATGCAAGTAGGTATGAGGCACGGTATGAGTAATCTCTTTTGATTTTCTAAGAAAGCCCGCCGCGTCCCCAACAGGCATATCCCGATTATGTTCCACAAAGAAACGTAAAGATTGTAGGAATGAGATATGAAAAAAGTGGTTAATGTTTAACGTGTGATTAAATTATGCTTTAATATTTATTTTATGTATGTAAAAACAAAATACGATTCCACTCGCTACATAATGAAGAGATCTCAAAAGCCTACCTTCAAACTTGGACCACCAATTAGGCTGTAAAGTCGGACCTTTTGCCTGCTTTTGGACAATCATCCTCTTTGGGGTATTGGCGGTAAGTTTGATTGGTGTAATTTCTAAATCTTAGCTCAATACAATGAACATTGCCAGCAAGCTTTTAGTTGGAATATGACCTCAAAGTTATTGTCGTAAAATCTTTCCTTAATGAGAATGTATGGGACGTTCATCAAGACTAAAATCAAATTGCTATTAGAGTAAAGTGCCACGAGAAAACTAAAATTTACGCAACTGTGTTAATTATGGAAAAGCTAATGTTTGTTTTACTATTAATTCATGCATAATCTAATTCTAGACTATTAGAGCGGTTTTTAGGAAAAATCGCAACACGATAACCGCTAACATAGCGGACGTATCCCAGACGTAATCTTCGAAACAGCAGCTTTGGGTCGTTAACAATATCTAGTTACAAATTGTAATGAAGTACTTCGTATCCAATTTGGAATTGATTTGAAATTGAAATTGATATGTTTCCGTTCAGAATCATGGTAAACTATAAATCAAACTGCCATCTCATATCCGGCCCTGACCTTTACTCAAAACTAAGTCAAACGCATCCGTTGACTAATATTATTACGATTGCTCTATATACACCAGCTTATATCTCATAATTAACTGAAAACTTGATTGCCTTGTGAGTCTACAGAATTTACCTGTTTGCTACCATAATTGGCATTATGAATCTGGTGAACCGCAGCTAAATGGTCACAGATGACAACCGACCACAATTAAGCGTGGTATTTGGGCCAAAAATTTGCGGATACATTCAAAGCAAAGATAAAAATAATGCGGATAATGTGCGATAAGATGCAATCCACACCATTTGTGATATAAATTCTGGAAAGAGAACATCATCATCATCATCAACAGCCTATAATAGTTCCTAGCCAGAAATCATATATTCATACATGATTTTGCAAAAAAACACACCCTGTATTATAGCACCAATCGATAGTGTCTCTTATAAGGATCGTATTCAGAGTAATACACCATTATATTATTTGAATCACATGCACAATTGCTTGCTTCAGGCATGTTAATGACCAATAGACCAACATTTTTACGCCACATGAAGGACTCCGACTTGACTTTGCGATTGATGTCAGTATTGGTATTGAAATCCAGGAAAATATCAAAATAGCATTTTATTAAACTCGACCATACTGCAATGCTACAGAGTTCAGATTCGAAGTGTTAAAATTAAGTTCGAATCGCTTGAGCGAGGATCGTTTCACAGCGAAGCATTTGTAAAACTGTGTTATAACACAGTAGCAGGAGAGTCTAAACTCTTATACAAAAATAGGTAGGTTTGCGAAATGATTTAAGACTTAGTTTTTATAATCTTACAGAGTTGTATGCATAGCGTGCCCTTTAAATTTCAAACCTCATCAACACAGAAAGTCGATTGAGCATTGCACATTTCATAACATGGTCACTTACGATGCTTAAGAAACCTATTAATAATAAAATAACATTAGTTACTCCATGAGTTATTAGTTATCTCTCCCTTCCCAACAAAAACTTTTACTATGAGTTACTTAACCAAGGGCAACACGTAACTAATTAATTTTGTAACAGGTTTCGATTTTATTGACATCTAACAAACTGGTATCTTGGATTAGTTTATTGGACTCACGGATTACATTTTACTGCTGCCCAGAGTTAACAAATTAGTTTTTTATTAAAAGTGATTATTTCAATGAGTGTAAGTTAGTTTTAATTGAACATTGCCGTAGGGACAAAATGGTCAGAAATATAATTATAAAGTGTGCTTGCCATAAAGTCTACCTGACCACACTTTTGATAAAGACACTTTTTATCCTCTAACTCTATTTAACTCTACTTTATGATTTTGAATGCCGTAGTCATTATACTAACGAATACTGACCAACTAACATTCCTTTTAACGTCTCATACTAACCAGGCCCTTTTACGGTCCTATTCGAGGTTTGTCACAGATTCCATGGGCGGAAGCGGATGGGTGGAACTGCATGCTCGTTTGCAAAAAAACCCTCACACAATCAAATTAAGATCCGCCACTATCTCGTAAGTTGCTAATACCGTTAACACTCGCGTGACTATATACCACACACGGCGGTCGAGAATCACGTTACCTATTGGTTTTCAATAAAGTGACCATCAATCACGCCGTCTTAGCGCCCCGGGGGTCGACTATATTAGAAAACCGTCGACGCCTCGGCTTAGCCGCTAATGTACTAAGTGGAAACTGAGGCTAGGAAATAATATAGATGGTTCGGGATTTTGTGAAAATCCACAGTTTTATACATTGAAACATAAGGTGTTTACCATCGATTTTATGTATTATTAAATGACTTAAAGGTTAAAAAATAAAAATCACGTAAGTAGATCAGTAAGTTATTTTTAAGACATCGATCGTAATAATAATAATAACAAAATCAATGTATTGCTATAAAACATAGATAATATGAGTCAGGCACAGTGGTAACAAATATAAGCAGTAGGTACATAATATTAAGTGATTTTATGTATGTAGGAGTTGGCTCAACTTTTGCTAACGCGAGGCTGGAGTCCCGTGTAGCAAACAAATTTTGGCAAACTCTTTATTCCTAACAAGCTTTCAACCCCTACTAACCCCCTTAGGGATGAAAAAGAACAAAAAACCCTTGCTTAGTGGGTGCCTACGTCATAAAAGGCAACGATAGTCCAAATTTCAGGTTCTGCGATGGAGAATCAGTCAGTCAGTATGTCTTTTTTAATAGATATTCACTTTTATTCATAAAGTTAGGCTAATTTTGTTGTACAATTAACTTAATCCTATAAATCTTGGGTCTCAGCGTGGGTGCAATCCGTATAATTTTTTTATCATTAAGCGCCAAAAATGTATAAATTCAAATGTAATCATTAAAATTAGTCAAATATTATACATTCAAACCAATTCAAATGTTTACGACTGATGTCTTTATGCCTTTATGGCAGTCATAAAAGTTGCGTCACGTTCTCGCAGGTAGGTACACCGTGTTTTACGAGGTTCCGTTAGCTTGATTAATTAAATAATTAATGCCCACTACAAAGGGATTACAAATGTATTTGTGGGTAGCTAATAAAAACTTTAGGATTATGATATTTTTAAACGGAATTTATTAAACTTAGCAGCGAATACCAAGCCCGTCATAACAACATCAGTCAACGCTAAATGCGCATTTACGTAAACGAATTCTATTTACATCACATCATCTAGAAAACGTTGAATATTTAGACCACAGAATATTAATATCTCGGTAAGGCTATCAGACGCAAGATCATCTTAATGAGAGTTGAGATCACTGGTTCACGGAACCAGAAATAAAATATTGTATTGTGTAAGGAAATTTCAAAAACAGAAACACGTTCATAAGTTTACTGCGTCGTAAATTATTTTCTAAATTGCATCTTTACAAAACGCAAATGTACAAAAACGCAGCCGTAATTACTTATAATGTTATTCATTATGAGCATTGTCTTGTCTATGGGGAAAAATGCGGAATTAGAATGCGTGAAGAATACTTCGTTTTTAACGAAGAAACTGCTTGCCTTTACGCAGCCGAATTTCCACTTTAATTCCTACGCTTTAAGGATCATGAAACGTGCAAAGTTACATTTGTATTTCCGTAGTCTACCCCCTGCGTTTATAAGCATAACGGCTAGCTTGAGATCATGCGGTCGAACATTTTGGGTTTGGACAAGAATTAATTATGCACACAATAGCCGGTTATTGTTACTACACACAAACTGATTGTTTAGACATTTTGCGTAATTTGGGCAACGCATGTGACAATGACAACGACCAGACCCTTTTGTTTCGCAAAGAATTTTTGTTTTAGTTTCAACGGCAACATGGTCTCAAAACATCGCTAACCTATTTGTTACGATATAGTTTTACTGGTAATTATTTCTCTAGGTATCATTTAATACTAGTTTTCTCTAATTTTGACCTCAGAACTTCGTGTTACTTCAGAAAAATTAAGAGACCTATCATATTTCGCTTTTGTCTCGCTCACACATGCTAACATTTTCAATGATTATAAAAATGTATAGGTACTTTTGATGCGAGAAAAACATGAATGGTTTTCGCCCATTTTCTCTGTCAAAAAATAGGTATACGATAATTAAAATAAGTCTGAAATGCCTGTAATTTGTTTGTCTACAATGATAGTGAGTCATATTATTATTTTCATTACTTTTGAAAAAAGTTATTACTCTTTTAGCAAAATGTTAGAATGTGTGAGCGAGAGAACGCAAAACGTGACAGTCCTTTAAGCATGTCTCATTAATATCATCATCATCATCGTCACAACCCATCAACAGCCCAATACTGAGCATGGGTCTCCTCTTACGGTGAGAAGGGTAAAGCCATAGTCCACCACGCTGTCTCAATATGTCTCAATATGCTTGTAACAAAACTACAACTAAACTTATTGAATTTTAATCGTTTGAAAACACGCGGTCATCATCCAATTTAGGGGCTTTTGCCCCCGACCAACTTGGTTGCCGTGGTAATTTATGTGGGCAGTAAAATTATGATTAGCGCATCGTCCGCCAGCATAGGCAGTCAGCGGGACTTTTATGGCTTCATTTGGGCAATTTGAGGGCACTTCCCTGAACTATGACCACCCATTTGTCTTGGAACCCCAGTAAGAGAATTGTTTTGTATGATACAAGAACTACGTCACAGGTCAACACTAATTTGCCGTGTAGAGTTTTAGGATTCCAGTACCTTATCATGAGATCCGTTGGAGTAGAATTTAAAAAAAGGCGCGACAACAATTTTAATGCGCTCGTCGTAAATTTTATGGTTGCTGTGATGAGGCGTGAGAATTCTTAATGGCCAGGCACAGAGTAGCTTCAAGCAGACCTTTTTGAATCTAAATTTGACGTGAAATCAGTGTCCAATTAAAATCCCATTTTCGTCTCTGACTTTATCTAATCTATCTACTCTTGTTTGTGAGTAACATCGCATTATAAAATGTCGCAAAATAGACACGCATACCTACTCGGTTAGAAATAAGAGGTGGCGGAGTTATAGAAAAAAGACCTAATATCTCAAATGTCAAAATGTGACATTGAGTGATTTGTAGCTAAGCTCCGCCTGTCCCGTGTTTCAAACATCACCGCTCAGAGGAGACAGCTGAGCTCTAAGCTTTAAAGGGCGCAACCGACTTGAATACACCTGTTCCACTCGCACTCATTCAAACCGCCCATCTCCCTTTCACAGATCGGATAAGACTCCTTCCTATCCTATAAACGGCACTACCTATTACATGGTATACTTACCTGAGAGCTTTTGTGTAAAAGTTCAACGCTTTTTCTCGCTGCAGTTTATATCTATAAAGATTTTGTGAGGAACGTATTGCACAAGGGATTTCACCGGTTTTGCATTGTTCTGGTATTTCGTAACATTTGAATGTACTTTGACAGTGGCATAGCGCAGTTGGTAAAGCTTTCATAAAATCTACTGAGTGAATATAATTAACATTATTATTATAAGTGTCATGTTCTTTGAAGTATACCAACTAACCTATTTTGGGTGTGACGATAATTTTGAACCACGGAGATTTGTAAGTACCTGTAAATAAAAGAGTATATGAATTAGCTATTTTAAAAGTTATTGATGTATCGAAAATTTTCTTAATAGATTTTTAAAGTACAAATAGGCCAAAAAACTCACAAAATGAAATAAAATATTATACCAGTTAAAAACATTAATAATTTCTTTTATCAAATTTTGGGGGACTTTTACACAGAACACAGATCTTATATAATCATGTTGTAGAAGTTTTGGCCAATATTTTATGACCGGCTGCATTTCTGTCGTCAACCCTTTTAAGGAATGCGTTTGTGGTGCTTTACGTCGAGAACGATATTGCTGTGTGCATATGTGAGACCTAACACTCGCTTAATTCAAAATAACTATAGCACACTCAACTATTTCTGAACTCAATCGATCTCCTTTCGAGTAACACTTATTTCAATTGCACACATGCATCATTAGAATGGCGGTCAATTCGGAGATAAACCACCAAATGTTGAACGCATTTACAGTGCTACTGAAGTACCGCCTTAATTACTCAATTCACATCTGCTTTTAATGAATGCCCGCCTATGATCAGCCCTTCGGAGCTTCTATATCTTGTCAAGAAAATCCTAAAGTTGATGTAACACTTTATTAAATGTAGGTTAATGATTTACGATCTTGAGAAACGTATTTCCGGTGGATTAATGTAAAAGGTCGCACCGCGTCACATCCCGTTCAAAACGTTGATAGACAAACCATTGCGATAACATTACGTACTTGTAGGTGTATACTTTAGGGAAGCCTCAACTTTATGGTAGACTAGCTGACCCGGCAGACGTCGTCCTGCCCTTTCCTTGGTTGTTTTTATTTATTATGTACCTATTAACTTCCCATTTTCAGCTTTCCCATACAAAATATTGAAAAACTGAGAAATATGTATTCTATTAATTGCGCTTATCAAAGACTGTTGTAAAT
>DWLO01003548.1:0-10844 GCA_018245335.1 Dalla quadristriga | reverse complement strand
AACATGCTCACGCAGCAATCCGCCAATCCGCAAAGTAACGCCTGATACAATTAATTACAATAACTTCACCAAGCTGTGGGTTTACAAAAACATATATGTGACATACAGCAAATAGGCCGTCCCCAAAATTACCTCTGAAGCTTAATTTTACGTGAAAGTAATTGTGAGAATTAAGGGCTTATTTTCTAAGCCAGCACGAATAAGATTTTCACTTGTTATGGGACAGTGTACATTTTTATTTGGGTGTTTGGGCCTCATAAAATGTAAACGTTATGACCCTTCATTATAGGGATGGGATGTTGGTTGTAAAATATTATATCGATATTCCTTTCAACAGGTATTCGATATCCATACCGCAGTCGTTTTGGAGCCGAACGGGCCAATGATTCTTTACCACGTAGACTCCGACGAGGAAGGTCAACTGTACCAAATAAATTTCTGGGTACACGGAGTTGTAATAAAGTTACTGCCATGCTTCATACTCACGGTCATAAGCTTATGGCTGATAAGAGAGGTGTACAGTGCGAACGAGCATCAGAAAAAGATTAGAGTATACAACTCATGTCCGACCAGCGATATGACGGTGAAGCGGCAATGTAAGGGCGATAAGAGAATGAATCGAACTACTAAAATGCTTGTAGCCGTTCTGTTGCTGTTTCTGGTCACGGAGCTCCCTCAAGGCATCTTGGGTCTTATGAGCGGGCTTTTGGGCCGATGTTTCTTCAAACGCTGCTACGATCTTTTCGGGGAGCTGATGGATGCTCTGGCGCTCCTGAACGGGGCTATTAACTTCGTGCTATACTGCTCGATGTCACGGCAGTTCCGCATGACCTTTCGGCAGATGATGTGGAGGTCTCGTCTGCATGGGTGGCCGCCGCCGGCAGCTTCTCATTCCGATGGCCTTAACACGTAAGTATTGATTGGATGTTAAAATATTTACTTCTTTGTGTTGCTCGAGTATAGTTCTGGTTTGGATGAACCACTGGTGCATCTTTTGCATCAGTTTGAACACAACACGATTACTAAATTAGAAACAATACAAGTGGGTCTTTCCTAGTCCTTACCAGGGCAACGTATAAATAATAGACTTTGCATGCGATGTTCCTTTATACTGTTTAATTGGGCATGAAGCCCAAACGGTGTGCCCACATGCCATTGCGGCCCATAGAGTAAGCACCGTGACCGTAACCGCCGTAAAGCAATGTCCTTTTGAATACTTCCCTATGCCAGGTCGAATGTTAACGTGTTTTATTGTATTTTTTAAGCTTAAATCCTGATAAAATCTCTGTTGAGAGAACCTCTGCAGTTTTGAGAGGGGCGCCCTACAATTGCTCCTCTACCTAAGTTCAGCGGTGGGGCAGTGAGGCAGCAATGGTGACGATTTTAGGCATCAAATATCGCAGACAAAAATTATGTAGGTGCGGCTAACATTTTATTAGTGTACTTGGAACGTAATATTGAAATTTTATGATATGACATTAACTTTGGGTCATGGTCATGTACCTACGCTGCGTCACAAAATTTATATCTAAAATTGCGTTTATATTGTTAAGATGGCATAGTCTTAAAATGAAACAAGGTGGTAATGTGTAATATATTTCATCGGTTGATTTATTGTAGGTTGGTTAGCGTTTTATGGGCGAATTAAACATAAACAACTTCAATTAAATAGTACTTCTTGGAAAGTGAAGACTTTGATTTCGTTAATTAAATAGACGTACAGGCACGGTGATCTAAATATTATTAGTGTAGGACCGATTTCACAGACCACTCCTAATTTTAGGGGACTCTTAAATTTATCGGACGATTATTTACGTGACTTTTTAATATTGGTAAAATATAAATAAATCCTTATGTTCAGGGGTAGGTTTGGCTTTATTTATATTTTTCTAACTAGTAATTAAAGTACTAAATAAAGTTTATGATCAGTTCTGTTACTGTAGGGGTAGTAACTAAGTTTTTTCAAAGTAGATAAGCGGTTATACTCACGTTAATTTATCGGGATTGCCTGACTAGAGTCGGTCCAATACGTCAGCCTTCTTCAAGAACCTCGACCGACCGGCGTAATCGCGCGTCGTGAACAGCGTTTACTCCCGAAGTCCCGCAATCCTTATAAATCAACGTGAATATAAACGCTTACCATCTTAAAAAAAAACCGGCCACTCACGCATCCTTTAGCAGTAAAATAGGTACTAGGACTGTATAGGAGTCTATTTATATTTTATATTTATAGTTTATATTTTTTGCAGAGTGAAGACTTCGATTCCGTGAAAGCGAATCGTACAAGAGAAACACGCGGACATAATGCAGCATTTTGTATAAACTACTCGGCGTGTTTAAATCGTATAGACTGCTCCGGTAATGACAGTGGCATCGTAATAGAGCATGGCAAGTGACAAATTATCAAGTGAGTGGATAACAAAAGTGGATACTAGGAGTGAATATTAGGACTGTATAACAGGAATGGATAGTGGGGGTGGTAGCTGAAATGGATTTAAGTGTATAATTAAATTGAAATTGAATATTGAACTTATGCTTGTAAGTTGTACTTTATAGATCTAACTATATTTGATATTTATAGCTATTTATAAATATTTAAAAAATTACAAGATTCATTGCACCCTGAAACTCTGGAAAACAAAACTATTCATTTATTATTTTGTATATATCATAACATTGTATGTAATTTTATGTTCGTGTAATGATTTTTATGTAATCTATGGTATATATATAGAAAACGGGTCTTAGCCCCATGAAGTCAAACGGCGCAGTCCTCTGAAATATAAGAACACCTAAAACTCAATCTCGTCAACCAACCTAAAGTCTGCCTGTCTTGTTCATTGAACATTATTTCGTGTTACATGTTATGTTATCTGTGTTATGTTAGATTTCTGTTATAACTACGTCTAAAGTATGTTGTTTTGTGAATATGTTTCAATCGTATAGGTATTATTAACATTTGAACTTTGAAATTAACAATTTGAAACTTTAAAAATTTGCATGTCCCATAAACCAATAACTGATCCAAATTCACATGAAACCATACAAATTCCGTTTGCATTCTCCACTGATATGCATTCAATATTCTGTTTGAAAATGGTCTTTATCCGCAAACTAGTGTAGTGCTGAAATTAGATAATTAGTAAAATAGATTTTACAGTTAAGTATTAATTTGAATTGGAAATTCAGAACACCAAAATTGCGTCCGGTATTTTAGGAGTGAATAACAGGAGGGCAAACACTCGATCAGTTGTGTTGGTTTAAAACAGTATAATTATTTAAGCATGAAATACTAAAGTCTACGGAAGCATATTTCTCCTGAATCGTTGTAGTATTTTAGGAAAGCGATAAAAGTGTATAAATAGCCTATCGTCCTGCTCAATAATTCAGTTATAGCTTTGTAATTTCGTCAACAAACAAATTGGCAATATAATTTTATTTCTCTGATTTACATGGATTTTTAGGTACGAAATATATCTAAATCAAAATGAACGTTTGTTTGTGTGTTTGTTCCGTATCCGTGCCTAAACCATTAATTAGATTTCGATGAAGATTTGGTGAGTTATCGTGCGCTAAAGTTTCTGGGTTGGTAATAAAAAAGTTAACCTACCGGGGAAAGGGTGGGGCAACGTCTGTCGGGCCAGCTAGTAATCCATAAATACGAGAATAAAAATACATGACATATCCGGACTGCGAGCCGAGCCGAGCCGATGTTGCTAGGCTTGAAATTGAAATAGCACATACCCATTATTCTATCGTAGATATATATCATATCGTAGACATTCTATCCCTAAGGCGGTTAAAGTTTGTTTGGAAAAAACAATTTGTACGCGGAAGAAGCTGTTGTATTTGTTTGTGACATGTCAGATGGCGGGGTGGGGTGGGACCACCATAAAGTAACTTTATGATGGTCGTCTTTTTCGTCACGTTACATATTTTAACAAAATGCGGTTTGTTAAAAACCGCAATTTGAAAATGTGAAATTGTGAAATTACGCTATGCCAATGCCCGATTTTTTCACTGACAGAATCTGAACCGATTTTTCGGCAGTACACTAGTTATTGGCAGATACCTAGCTAGACAATTCCTGAATTACCGTACCATAAAGTTTCACATCACGGTCTTTTGTCAGGAGAACACTGCTCCCGGGAATTTATCGTGTGTGAGTTTTAGTGTTTTCCGATGTGAAAATGGAGATAAGAGAGATAAGGGACTTCAGTTAAACTTTTTGTTTTTTTATAGGTACAAGTAGCTCCTATAGTTTTGTATGATCGAATCTGTAATTGTAGTGTTTATAAATGCGAAGTTTCGATTTTGGGTAATAAAATTGACTTTATTTTAATGTATGAATAGAAATTTATTTATATTTATTTATTAATTACAATTCTAACATTTTAAAATTGCGTGGTTAATATTGTATAAGTGTAATAAATTTAAATAATGTTAATAGTTTGTAATGTAACTTAGCAAGTAATCTTACATTTTATTTAAAAAATGGTGTAAGCAAATCTTATATCTTCCTGCAACATACGAATAAATGAACATAATTGAATAGCTGAATAGCTACATGTTTTATTATAAAGGCATCGGCCCAAATCTGATGTAAAATGCGCTATATATAAAGCATCCTAACCCAAAGACTACACACACCATAAAAATGTACCACCTACGAACCTGTTGACATGGCCGATGACGTCACGTTTCGTTGTAAACAATGGAGTTGCTTTCACAATTTTAAATTTAGGTCGCTGTTTTGCACATGGCTGCAACCCATAATGGCCCACTGCAGGGCAAGGGTCTCTCCTCACAACTGAGGAGGCCTGGAGCAACTCCACCACGCTGCTCCAATGCGGATTGGTCGAGTACACGCACATTCCTTATGAAACAATTTTATCCCTGTACCTATGTGTTTTACTGAAAATAAAGTACCTACCTAAGTTCTTACCGAAGTAGTTTTAGAGATATTTCATTTTATAGGTTATTTCTCAAAAACCCAGAATTAATGTTTGAAACTCGATTGAAATTACGAGTATATCGTCTTTATGTGGTTTATTTTGCTAACTAAACGTACCTATCACAACTTCAATCTTAAATGACAATAAAATGTTTGAAAATACATAATGGTTGAAAATGCATAATGCAGTTCTGATGATCTGTATTCGTTAGTAGGTATAAGGATTATAGGAGTAAGGACTGTTAGTGACTGTAAGTACTGTTAGTCGGTGTTAGGAATAGTCCGGTTGGCAGTGGTTAGTAATGGTCCTGTTCGAAGCTGGCCACAGATGCGTTACTACCCTTGAGGACTAAAGTGATAATAATAGTATCTTGAATGTACGTGAATGAAATCTTTTTACAGTTTAATAATGCTATAGAACTACTTAAGGAATCGTGAGTGTTCGACATGTTCGTACCCATTTACTCCTACTCCTACTGCTTCAGTTTGGACAGGTAGGGTCGCAAAATTCTGACTAAAATTAACTAATTAATTATTAAATAGGTAGTAAATCTTGGTAAAGATCAAAGTTTAAATTTCAACCCGTTTTTGTCCAGCCATTCTGACGAGGACGCCGCGTAGCCGTGGGCCGTGGAACGGAGGCTTTATACGGCTTATACCACAGATTAGACAATAGTTACTTCGTGACTTATACTGTGACTGCAAACGAGGGTTGAACCGACGTCCGTGTTTCGCGGTGAGATGAGATTGTGATTAAGAAGGAGCCTTTATTTTGGGAAGCCTTGTTGTCTAGGCAATAATTTTGCGCGCACATTATGTGGCGTTCAATCATAGTAGGTACTCGTAGATAAGTAAAGTATTAAGAGGACTATCACATTTCTCATGTCTTTCGCTTGAAAAATTTAACATTTTCAATCATTATAAAGATCTAGGTAGACTTGTGAAATATGTGCTTTTATATCATTGTTGACAATAAAATTACAGGCATTTAAGACATAGGTATTTAAAATTTTATAAACCTAATTTTTGACAGAAAAAAATGTCAATAATTGTTTTGATTTTTTTTTATCAAAAACAGTGATAGGTTGTGATGATGATTAATTATTTATAATAGTTAAATATTTACCCATAGAAGTTCCAAGATGATTAATCTTTTTGAATTCAATTGAGTCGCTGTATAACGCTTTATTGTATCTTTCTACAACACATCAGCTGGCCATTCCCAGTAGCCTTAGCAGATAGTAGATCTAATATTTGTTTTTCCAATTTTGTTGTTTACCCGGTAAACAAGCAATAAGTCATAAAATATAACAAATATTTGTATAATACCTTCAAAATATCGTAACGATAAAAAATATACGATTCAATTGTACTAATAGTGTAACCGTTTGTATATATCTGATGTGTTGTATTCCATTTGGGCGGGTGAATAGAAACACGTAAAAACAGCGGGGCGTGAAAACAGGAATGTATGGCGGCATTACCCGGCTGGATGGGCGCCAAAAGCTGATTTTCTCATCACATTTTAACTCAGTGCTACTTCTTTTACCC
The DNA here is from genome assembly GCA_018245335.1 of Dalla quadristriga. Taxonomy (NCBI): domain Eukaryota; kingdom Metazoa; phylum Arthropoda; class Insecta; order Lepidoptera; family Hesperiidae; genus Dalla; species Dalla quadristriga. The sequence continues at coordinate 4,339 of DWLO01003548.1, read as the reverse complement.
TGGTACTTGATCATTTTAAAGCGTTGTGATATTTCGCATCTCTTTCGCTCGCACATCTTAACATTTTCAGATCACTGAAAATGAACTTTCACAATCATATGAAAGTCGAAATATTATATATTTGAAAAATTTTATTCATTAACATTCTTGACAATAAATTTACGGATATTTTGGGCATACTTTAATTTTGTCATATACCAGAGAGTTTTTATAGAGAATAGTGGCGAAACCAATTCCTAATTTTTTCGCCATATTTGGCCAGCGAAATGACTGTACAGTCCCTTCATCTATTTTCAAATGTGCTTTATTTCTTGTGCCCTTACTTCTACAAAAAGAACATTCGAAACTGTGCCATATTATCTTGAGCACTGAGATGCTCGTATAAGTGTAACAGTATTAGCATCCACACCTATCCGACCGAAACCAAATTGCTTATAAAACAACTACTACGCGGCCGTAATGGGTGTGGTGGTGGGGAGGTATCTACCGCCCAGGATGCACCGTATACAGGTTCTACCAACTGGCACATATGTTTCAAACTGCTATTAAAATTCGCTGTAACTATAAACTGATCTAGTCATATGGTGCCTGTTGATTTATTGCCTCGCGGAGACAGGTGAGAAATGACGTGCCAATATTACTCACTCTATGGCGTATGTAAACCACATGTCCATAAAATATCGAGATTGATACATCCGATACTTAGCCTTGTTATGAACCAGGTAAGGTTCAGTTTAATGTACAAGGAAGATTTCAATGTGGTTTTTGCTCAACTATTCAAGATGAGTTAGCTATAACGGAAGACAAAGAAAAGGTTCGTCAGAAGATAAAGTAAATATATCATCATTTGATACTGAATATTTTAAGCGTTTTCTACGCAATTTACATTAAGGATTTCTGAAACGGGGCAGTAAGGGCAGGAAGCTTGACCGTTGTAGCGACGGAAAAACGTTCTCGGAGACCGTCCTTAACTTTTGGAAATATTTTGAGCTTCACATTCACAGATTTTGGAAAAAATGCACATTCAGCACGAACATGGTCAGTTTCCACAAAAACCTATTTCTAATAAAAATCAAATAACTTTTTCGAGCCAACTGGGGTTAGACTACTACAAATGTCAGAAATAACGAAAAACTTTGTCCGTATCTACATTTGGTACAAAATGTGACTCACAACTTATACTTTTATACTTAATGTGGGTAACTCACTTACCCACTCACATAACAACATCACATAATGTATAAAGCTCATGTACATATAACCAAAACACCCATACAACTATACTTAACAAATCTTTATATTCTGGAAAGACAGAGCAGAATTATTATTTATTCTGTGACTGAGGGCTGATATGCCATATGAAAGTAACTGGTGGTAAATAGGCCAAGTCCTAGACCCTTTTCAAGTGATATCTACACTGGGGCCCAGTCAGCTCATTCTAAAGAAAGACTACTACTAAAAGACTACACTCCTACTTTCAAGACTACTACGAGGTGGAAAAACCTGTACATGGTTCACCCGGGGCTGTACCACCACCACACCCATTTTTGCCGTGAAATTATTGTTTTGCAACAATTGTATTTCGGTCGGAAAGGTATGGATGCCAGCTACACTTATACAAGATGCGACAACCTCAAGGGCCTCAACGCATCTGAGGTCAGCTTCGAACAGGGTCATTACTAACCACTACTAACTTGACTATCACTAACACCGACTAATAGAACTTACAGTCAATAACAGTCCTTTCTCCCATAGTTCTTATACTAACGAATACTCAGTCCTATTCGAGGTTTGACACAGATGTAATGGGCGACAGTGGTGGGTTAATCGTATCCTATCTTATTGAAATTAAAGAAAAAAAAAAAGGAATATTTTAGAGGAAGCAGCGATAATCTATGAGAGTATTATATGAGAGTGAGAAAAACCAGGTGAATTGGTTCGTGTAAAGATACAAACTGGCATGCTTACTGGAACTTGGCCTGGCACACTGCCATGCGCTCCGATCGAAGAGCACAGCTGTTGTTTTGTTGGAAGATGTTTACTCCATAGAAGATATTGAAATCTTGAACTCGACAGCGTATCGAGGCAATCCTGAATAAGACAGACGTCAGAATCTCATAACATTTACTTGAGCTACACTTTGCGTCTATTTTATTATTTACGCGTTATAACCACGATAAAAAAAATCTAATAAGTAGCCTTTAAATTTAATATGCCACCTTTTTGTTGGTATGACCGAGCGTTAAATCTTGTGAGATTTAACATAATATTTATACCATTACGGCTATAATTAATTCTTTTATTCCCCGAATAAAATGTCGAAGTCAGTTACTTAGCTTTAATAGAGAATATTCAGGATTAACATAGCACCAAACGCAAAGCAGATGGCAGTGGGGTGATATTGGCGCCCGATAAGCTGTCCGTGTTTGTTCATTAGCATACCAAAGTCAAGTAAAAAGACTAATAATTTAAGTACCTTTTTAAAAGAGTGCCGAGAGATTTTTTCCACCGACTTTTTTTTTTCTCCAGGCCTACATTATATTATAGGTTAACTATGGAGACTAAAATAGGTATAGACTATCGTGACCAAATAAGGTGCTAACATCCAATTGGTCAGTGATTTTTAGATCAGTGACGAACTGCATGTTATCTATCTATCAATGTACTTATTTTCTCTTTTTGCTCTGACCTTTCTACAGTGTATGTACTCGAAGTTACCTCCTGATGAAATAAAAAGTTTTAATTTGATTTAACATAACACGACATAACAACACAGCGCGTACAGCAATTGCCGTAAATCTGTACAGAATAACGAGGCGCGTTTGAAATAAATACCTAAATGGCGTATTTATTCGGTGAAAGTTATGGTCCATGATAAAACACCGCCAAGCAATTTTATTACACAGTCAATAGCATAAGTAATCTGTGAGCCCCGAATCGTTTACAACGAAAATTCACGAAGTAGGCTTTGTAGGCAGTTAATTAATGTCGGTATAAAGTAGGCATTGCATGATTGATGATGAGCACAGTCAACACTACTTAAGCCAATTGATCCATTGGTTATACAGAGCCTATGGTACTTTGGTTAATTGTATTTTAAGCTCAATTCATAAATAACTAGCCGGTAAATTATTAAAAAGAGACAAAAACCCGACTGCACAAGCCCTTAAGAGTAGGCATTCCCAACAGTTAAAAAATTTAAAATATGCGAAAAGGCTTAATTTGAAAGAAGAAAGAAAGAAAATAAGAATGAATACTTAATTTTTCGTATACTTAAGTATTTCGGATACGTAATCCGAGATGAAGGCTCTAGGTGCGTCTTGTGGTCCAGGGTTGAGTGGAAGAAAAACTATCACGAAGCAGATCACCCACGAGCTGGACTGACTCCAACAAAACATTCACACAATGTTCCATTATACAATATTCCCGCAATGCCAACAACAGAAGCCGGTGGAAACGCATCGCGAGAGCTACAGTTTAGAAGGAGGCGAGCTATGATGTCGCACAACCTCTATCATCATGAGACCATCGTCGACCGTTCTGTCATGAGCGAACGCCAAAAGAGAGAGGGGGTGCGCGTTTACGTGTATTTGCATCTAGCCCATTAATCTATTACGCGATGTATGACCGTACCGTATCTACCTATTTGTTTGAATCTAAGCATACATACATATACACACTCAAAAAACATTGCCCTCCTATTGGCATAGTCGGGTAAAAAGATTGCGGAAGCCGAACTTTGAGAGACAATCAACCGCCAAGAATCCAATTGATATGGATGGGCATCTATGGCAACTGATGCAATTAAAAATTTCGATTCTATTTTTGTATGTTATACGAAGATGAGTTCAATAACCTACGTTCTACCTACGTATCGTATATTTCGAGTTGTCACGTAGCAAGACAGTGTAAGTAATGAGCAATTTTCATTTGGTATTAGATTTCACTTGGCATTAGACAGAGGTATCTTGTACCAATTTATATAACTTTGGGGATCATGAAAAAGGTAAACACAACTACTATAATAATACATTAATATTAAATTGAATTTTAATAGAACGTGTCTAATATAATAATGTGTGATTCACATTTTTGCCACGTTATTAAAATTTGACTCTATTTACAATACTTAGCAAGCGCTCGTGGTCACGCGGCGAATGCCAATTGTAACTGATTGATAATGTTAAGCCGCCCAGTTCCGGCCGGAAAGTGGATGGGTGACCGCTAGTGGTAAAATTTCTTGAGCGCTTCCGTGCTTCGGAGGGCACGTTAAGCCGTCGGTCCCGGTTGTTATCGCCCGATAACAGTCATTAAGCATTGTCGGAGGCATTCGACATTC
>DWLO01003547.1:0-10844 GCA_018245335.1 Dalla quadristriga | reverse complement strand
CATCTCTCTTTTTTAACTTATTTTAGTTATTTAATCCATCAAAATGGCGGATAACCATTGACTCTAGAGACATTAGACCTTCATAATAAACCGTTGATACTAGACTCTCTTTAGTATGTTTTCAAAAATTTGAATTATGACACTTTTCTATTTAACCGAAAATATTATGATAAACATTAAAAAATTAGATAGAGTAAGAAACACACTGATCAGAAAAACCACAAAAATAGAAAATGTTACATTTGTAATAAAAAGAAACAAATGGAGATGGACAGGTCAAATAAGAGGATTCGATAAATGGAGCCATTACAAATTGGTACCCTAAAGACAGACAGCGGAAGTGTGGTACACCATTTAAGAGATGGGAAGACGGTGTAAATACCATTGCTGGAAAGTTTTGTTCAAGAACGACTAGAGATGGAAAAAAATTGAAGAAGTTCGCAAACTAGGGCACACATATACCGAGTTTTATAAGTGGTAGAGTAGTTTAGTATTATTCAATTTTTTTTAACTGTGTATGTATTTGAAATAAAGGCTCTTATTGTTAGATATATATTATATATTATTATATCTGATATATCAGCCTTACTAAAAAGCCGTAGTGACATTATTATTATAATCATATCTGCGTGTTCTACCGGCTCTACAATGGAATTTGCTCCCAGGAATTATTGCCATTGTTATGTCAAAAATTAGGTATATGAAACTTAAAAGATTTCGTAAATGTCGGTATTTTTGTTATCAAGTTTAGACATTACAATCATTGAAAATGTTGGAAAGTGCGAGCACTAGAGATGCGTAATGTGATAGTCCCCTTAATAAATAAATAAATTAATTAATACGGTCTTTCTGCTGCTGTTTTGTTTTTACAACTGTCTATTGTACCTTCTTGAAACAGACCATAATTCTAATTTCTATGCTCATGTATTCTTTTTCTTTGTCGTTACACTATTGCAACCGGTCATCATGTTGTGACACTGTTTGGGGTAGACCTTATTCGCCTAGCAAGCATTCGTCACTTCTCCCTGTTTGAGGTAGCTCGTATAACAAAAAGGGTTTTAAAGTATTGTATTTTTTATTCCCTTGTTAAAATAGGTTTTAAATACTACACTCACAGACATATAACTCCTGGTGCCCACGAACGAGTTGGCCATGGAGTCGATGAGCTGCCCGGAGACGCCGAAGTCGCATATCTTTATCTCTCCATTGCTGTTCACCAGAATGTTCGACGGCTTGACGTCGCGGTGCATGATGGCGTGCTTGTCGCGCAAGTAGCTCAGCCCCTTCAGCACCGCTGAGGTTATCGTGCCTGGGGACATAATGATCGTTCGTGAATCACGATGTACAGGAAATTAGGGTGAAATATTATTTATTAACTCGTTGACATTATCATGGGTCCCAGATGTAACTGGACCCGGTCATTTGGAAGGCTTTCATGGGGACACAGGTCCAACACGAAGCAGCCCCTTCGAGACACTGTTATGTTAATTATTATGAGACTCTGTATTGCACCATAAAAAATATACGACAGTTTTACAAAAAAATCTTACAATAGATGTACAAAAGGCGGTCTTATCGCTAAGTAGCGATTTCTTCCAAACAACCTTAAGGTGATGAGTTGTTGAAATAGGTCAAAGTTGAAGTTGGAATACAAATTGTAATTGTAATGGAAATACATATTTACAAATACAAATAACTACGTACAAATTTTGACTTATACTAGTTAAGAAAAAAATATGCTGTAATGTTAATATTCCGAACTTGGCAATCAATGATTGTAATGTATTTTCTCACATTTATGTTTCACCTAAAGCTACGAAAAAATAATTTGATTTGTAATAGTATGTACTAACATCTCCTTTGCCGTGCCCTACCTGGGTCGTGTGTACACCTAACGTACCTTATAAGATCTATTATAACCTAAATGTGTCTGGCAAAAAACGCTTTTTTTTTCTTTACTGATTGCATATTATTTCGGGCAAAAGCAAAATACACTTAGGTTGTCACAGATTGCTGAGGGGGAATTAAGCCTCGTGTATATAATACATAATCCATGTGTCAACTTCAGCTTTCGGATTTGAAAGAACATGCAGATTAAGTTAATACAAAGATACGACATTAGTTGTGTCATATTTTTAAAGGTTGCAATAGCATAAACTAAAACTGCATGACCTAAATATACATTTCCTCAGTCAACCTGTTTGTACAGTTATTGATTGCATGTTGGTAAGTTAAACTGTTTCATAAGCAAACATACACACCCAAAATCGATTCAGGAATCCTTCCAGCCTTCTTTAAGATCAGGTCAAGTGAACCGCCATCCATGTACTCCATGCAAATGGATATTTCCCCGTCACTGTAGAAGGCTCCGTAGAACCCCACAATGTGGGCAAAGTTACACTCATGGAGCACCTTTAGCTCTCTGATAATCTGTTTCTTGATAGCCGGTTTCACCTCCAGATGGATGAGCTTTCTGGCCATTATCAACCCCGTTGACTTATGGCGTACCTTCATTACCACACCACCATTTCCTTGACCTTGAATGAGGTAAAAGAGAGTTAGAAATCGGTAAAAATTTAAGCATTTCTGTGAGAGGTGTTGTTTTATAGTTAAGCTTAGGTAAGCTTCATACTGTAGTGTTGCTTTGGCACTTACAAGTACAATCTTAAGACAAGGTTAAAATCACATCAACAGATGGCAGTTATTGAGCCTCTTTGTAAGGTTATGCCGGACCTAGATCTTCCAACAGTCTGAGAGGCAACAAACCCCCATCAGTCCGCACTTGATATGCATGGTGGAATAATTTCTACTCTAAATCATATAAATATAATTTCAATTCTATTTTATGTACCTATTTCATTAAAAAGAAAAATTACAAAATACAACGTAAGTAATTAAATTATCTTTGATGAACGCATTTTATAAACTGGTTCAAATAAATTTAAGATAGTAAATGTGCACAAAAATGACCAGATATGGTCACGGTGCCTGAAGCCAATATTTTCTAATAAAAAATTAAAGTTCAAAAGTATTACCTAATTCACCCAGCTTTTCAAAGTCATCATCACTAAGTTCTCCTATCTTCTCCTTCTGACATAGGAATACTTCTATTCTACGTCTCTGTGTGTCATCCATCTCTATCTGTTCCAGCCTCTCTGTTAGGGCTTCTATGCTAGTCTTTGATTTCCCAGCCAAGCCTTGCCGCCTGATCAATTGAGTCAAATATTATTAAATAAATTACAATATTTTATGGAAAAGTGACAAATTTATTTTTATAAGCAGATATTATTTAAGGTGTCTTGATTTCAAATGTGTCTTCTCTGTGTACAGATAAAAAAAATATTGTGCACTTATAAAAGAAGTGCTCATAGAAGTGGGCAGTGATCTGGAAAAACCCAGGTTAAGCAACACATATCTGTGTTATCATGCTTCAGAGAGCCTATTAATCAGTTCAAAGCAGCTATCACAAAAAGTAATTTCGCCTAAGCTTAGCGGCCAAAACAAATTGCAAGTGGAGCCCTGGACTATTTTATTGTACACAATAAAAAGTAAAATTTACATAGTGTAATTACTACAGCACAATCATTGTCACATACTGTATCATTATGTAGGGATATATTATGCAGGTATCCAAGTAAGAGCCATAATAATAATAACAGTGTGAAGGAAACACTGCCAGTCCAGCCTTGGCTAACAACTAGGTTGAACCCATGTTTTTGATTGAACACCCTGTGTCCAACAATAGGATAGGCAGTCCCACAACACTGATGTCATTACGATCATTATGATGATATATAACATTCTAAACAGTTATTCAGGACAACAAATTTCTCACAGATTGTAGTTATACACCACCAACACGCAGTTGGCCAGCTCGGTGGGCTGTGGCCTAAACCTTACTCATTATGAGAGGAGACCTGTACTCAGTAATAGGCCAGTTATGGATAGTGACAATGATGAAGATAAACAAATGGAAATGTAAAAAGATAATACAAGCAGAACATTAATTTACCAAATAACAGTAATGACTGAGTAAAAGTAAAATGAAGTGGACCCCTAAAATGTGATCTATAGCTATATATTACAGACATCTAAGTCAAAGTGGAAGCTTTGTGGCAACAGAAAGTTTACTTATATGTAAAACTATTTACTAAAGTAGGGATTAGTGAAGTGAATTTTCCTCTAACTCCAACCCATAAAGAAAACTAATAGTACAAAAAATATATTGTTTGATCAATTAAGTAAGATTTGCAATTTTAGATCTCTGATCATTTATTCCATTTTAAAAAGTGCATCCATGTATGCTATGTTGCATAATATTGTTCAATGGGTATCTGTGAAATCTAATTTTTAGACATATTTTTTTAAGTACTTAGTGAATAAATGTACTTTAGATTAGAGCCTAATTAAAGAATATAGTAAAGATCAAACAATCAAAATAGAATTAAGAGAAAATTAATTCACACCTTCAGGAAAAATAATCAGTAAGCAAAATAACTATAATTATAAGTATTAGTAAATGTTAAATTGTTTCGATCTATTCAAATTACTTACCTACTAATTTTCCGTACGCAAAGCACGTAGACGATTTCAACAAAAAAATGTTAGTCATCATTAAAAAACCAATTTGTCGCACGGGTTACGGGAATCATATATAAAATACTTTTAACTTACTCAGATGCAGTGGCGGATTTCAGCTGTGGGGTCATATTAGATGGAGTTACTGCCGGAGCCGTATCTATGGACCCTGGTGGGAGGGTCAGATTCAACTTGTTCTTAGACATCTTGCTCATCTTTACTGCCCTATGTCACGGCATTTAAGCAACAAAAAGTATATCTTACAAGACGTAACCGTTCAATTCAGTGATCCTAGTAATTCAGCGTGTCAAGACAATAAAATAAACTAATTTTTGCAACAGGATCACAAACGAATTACGCGAACCAAAATTTCACCGACTCGGCTCGGGCTCGGCCCTCGGCCTCAGTCAAGCTGTCAGACAGACCACCCAGCGACCCACAGAATATTCCTGTCTTTTACTTAAATGACAGACTAGGTTTTTCTTTTTAACCTGTGATTTGGCGACTCGTCAGACTACCGGAAATAGGGTTACCATGTTATGTAAAAGAATAATTAATCAGGAAATAGTAATTTTAGTATAATCGAGCGACTTGACACGGCCATACTTAAAAATATTAAATCAATAGCGGTAATTCTCGAACGCAACGCGCGAAGTCGTTACTAAGGGTTTTTTAATTATTATAAATGTAAGTGTTGGTTGGTTTGTCCTTCTATCATGTTGCAATAGAGCGACGGATCGACGCGATTTTTTTCAGCGATAGTTTTTAGGCCGAAGTGACATTGGTTACTTTTTGTCCCGAAAAAATGCACTAGGTTCCAGCATAAGGGCATTTATCAGTGGCAAAGTCGCGGGCAGCCTCGAAATAAAGTTTTTGTAGGTCATGTGAATAAAAGTTTTATGAAAATTAAAATTATAATTCAGATACACATATACATTTAAAAATCTGCTAATATTTACATAATCGTCGTAACTATTTAAATAACTTGGATTCTCATAAAAATAGTGTAAAGTACACTCTAACATAGTAATATAGTCATATGTTAACAAATGAAATCCTATAATCTAGTTTAATCACTTAGGTAGGTTAACGTTTAATCACGTAATCATAGACATTCGCCCTACAAACATTAACTTTTCATGACTTAATTTTAGTTAAAAATGAATTGATTCCAGGCTGGTTCTTTTTGATATCTGATGTGTTCTTTTTAAGATCGCTTTTGGGTTTCCTGCTTTCTTTGCTGTCTTGCTTTACCTTTTTCTTCTCATTTTTGGGGCTTGAGTGATCCGATTCGGGGGAAGATTTTTTCTTTTTTACCTTTTTCTTTTCTCCTTCTTCTGGTTCGCTCGAGGGTTGCAATAACGGAGTCGGATCATTCATGATCATAGACAGTTTTCTAAAGTAGTTCCACAATGCATCCACACACTTTTCAGGCTTAGATCCATCACTCGTCTCCCAGAGCAATCCGTACAACCTTGGTTTAAGCTTCTCAGTTGGTTTCTTCAGTTCCAATTCAAATTCATCCTCAAGATGTTTCAGTCTTGCCTTTTGAGTTTCTGGCGATAAGGATAACACATCGTCTTCGTCCATTGTTGCTTCCTGTAAGGACAAATTACATAAGTTCAAAAATTGAGCATAATGTATGTGTTTAGCTACAATTCATCAGAATATTGCATGTCCTCACAATTCTTTCCAATATCGTTTGGTGGAGAGATTAAAGGACAACCTAAGAATCGGAAGACCTAAGGATGTCCGAAAGGTAAGCCTTTGTTAAGACAACTGCTATATAACGGTAACAATTTGGATTAACTGCTTTAGCTCCAAAGTAAGAATTGATGCCCATTCAATTTTGCCACTAGTGATCACCTGCGCGATTTGGCCGGGCTTTGAGTGCTTCACAGCTACATCCACGTAACCTACTAATTTTCAATCTGAGAAATGTTCAGAAAAACAACCACACATAGTAGAGTGAAAAGGGAAACAGGTTCAGACAAAGACTTAAAAACCCTGGTTTACTGACCTCATCACTAAGATATCCGTGAGGCACAAACACCTCATTGTCCACCTCATACTCGTCAGCTTCCTGTTCATCATCGCTGCCCGCAGCGCTGCCGTCCAGACTCTCACCTTCTTGCTCTTCTTCCCAGTCGTCATCACTGTCCACTTCGTAGTCTAAATGTTTCTGGAACCAGAAGTGAAAAGTGTGAAATGATAAGAATAAAGATAAATGATAAGGATCACTTTAGGCCACCAGTTTGAACATTAACCAACAAGCAGACGGGCCACCTGATGATATTTAGTCACCCTAGCCTATGGGCACTAGCATAACCAGAGGAGTCGCCAATGCGTCGTTGACCTTTAAGTAGAGGTCTTTATGCGCCTTTTTTTGAATGCCTGCATTACATAGAGAAATGGCATTTAATGAACCTTGTCCTATCACAATGTGATAAGTGTATAACATTTCTAATGTAAATGAAATGCATTATTACAAATGACTTTAATAGATATGTATTACGTAAAGAAATGAGGAAGCTTTTAATTTAGATTGATCAAATACCTGATCCTGTTGGAAAGGTCTCCTAGGACTGATGTAAGTACTCTTTTTCCTCCAGGTACCCCAGTAAGGTGGGCGTCTGTTCTCGTGGAAGCTGAAAAGTTTAGGACGAAGCTTTTCTCGTGCTGCCGAATCACATGTTAATAATTCACCAGCGCCATCTATCGGTGGCAGTTCATCTTCTGAAATTTTAAACAAACAAATGATTATAAATGCTTATAACAATGAGTTTTATTTTGCGATCATCGTCAACTAGAAATTTGCAATAATATCTTTTGCAAGCTTATTATTTATAGCAATGAAATCTTAAGGTACATTAAGTACTTGATATCTTAATAACTTATAACTAAAGCAGTTTCTATATTTAAATCTGTTAATAAAAGTACATTTTATAGTATAAAGTCTTACCAACAATCATAACATCATCATCATCGTTCTTGTCATTCAAAGGCCAAGTCTTTCTACTAGATAATGGTTTTCTCACTCCTGCTTTCAAACTTTTAACATACAAGGAACTTACTGGAACTTTTTGTTCCACCAAAAAGCCATCTAACACCTGCCTTTTCTCTTCTGTCAGATCGGTTCTAACAGTTGGAGCAAGTCTCATATCAGATTTGATAGCAAAACTTGACAGCACACAGCTCTTACTAACAGTAGCAGGTTGACCGTTTTCAACTTTCTGTTTGGGTACAAAGAAGTTAACAAATGCCTCAGCAGCTTTTTTCTTTTTTTGTTCTTGTTCCAATTTCTCCAACTCTAATGCCTCTTGTTTCTTACGCTTCTCTTCATCTCTTGCTTCTTTTTCCTTCTTTTTCTGTTCTTCTTTCTCTTCTTTTTCTTTGCGTTTTTGTTCTTCTTTTTCTTCTCTTATTTCTGAAAAAAAAAAAATTATTAATGACCATAGGCATATAATAGCAACATGCTTATGAACTTGTACACTTGTGACTTACTCAAGTTTATTTCTAACTATTTTATAGTAACTGCAGACCTGTTGTTAATTGTAACAAAATATGGTATGAATATACACAACTAAACTGTGCTGATCAATAAAGTTGTTGTAAACTTACTCTTTTCAAGCTCTTTTTGCCTATCTTTCTCCTCCTTCTCCTTCCGTTTCTGATCTTCTTTTTCTTCCTTTTCTTTCTTCTTTACTTCCTCTTTTTCCTCCCTCTCACGTTTTCTTTGTTCTTCCTTCTCTTGCCTCTGTTTCACTCTTTCTTCTTTCTCTTGCTGTCTCTTTTTGTCTCTCTCTTCCTTTTCCTTCTCCCTCTCTTCTTTTTTCTTAGCAGATTCTAGTTTCTTTTGGACCTGAAATAATAGTGTTTTACATATTTACAACAGAGAAATTTCAGAATCGTTGTCTACATTAGTGTTTTTAATCATGATTGTTTTCTTTGGTCCCACAAATGATTGTTTTAGATATAAATTGATCCATGTGATCATAGGACATTTACTAACAATTTATCAACAACACTTTGATACTCTGTTGTTACCATCATATAGCAATTGGTAAGCTTTGCCAGTCATGTTAGACAAATAGCACAGAATTATCTCCTCTTTCATTATCCTGGCTATTCATGTTTTTATTTGTTTGAATGTATTTTAACCTCGTAGAATCTGTATACAGATCGCCTACTGTCAACCCCCTATGTCTGTCATGTTGCCAGTCACACGTATACAGACCATTACTCAATGGAAAACTTATACTATCTACATCTGATTACTGCAATCCATACCCTTAGTTTACTGGTGTCTATGTAATGTCTATGTCTAGGTTTGCTCCAAAACAATTGCAAAATGTTTATATGGTCCAGTTTAGATAACAATTATGAAACCCTTCTACCAAACTGCACTGAAGCAGCATGGCAAACTGGCAGTCGGTAGTCTGGCCTGGACTGAATCCGTGCCATGCTGTAAGTTGCTAATACGGTCAGTCCAAGTGTAGCTGTGAACTCCTCAGGCAAGTATGAACAGCTTAAAATAGGATTGACCTGTATATTATTTACTTAGGCAGAAGTGCCCACAGAATATCAGGGTTTGTCTCTTCATTAACATACAAATATTTATACCTGTTTTGGAGTCAGTTTGGCATTTGATTCATTCAAAGACACATCGCCTTGACTTTTGGAGACAGAAGAACCCCGCATGCTACGTCTTGGGGTGGATGTATTCGAAGTCATTGATTCATCACCAGTGCTCAATTGTGAGGTGTTCAGTTTATTTTTTTCTTTATTCACATTCCGAGCACTTCGTTTAGGTGTGACTGAGATTGATTCAGACTTAGAATCAAGCTCATTCTGCTTCACAGTTTCTTCTGAATCAGTGTCATCTGGCTCAGAATGATGACCATTTTGAAGCAGTTCGGTCTCCTCGTTGTCAGATGCGTTTTTATCAACCTGCTCTGTCTCTTCCCCAACTGAAGTGTCTTTTTGCACCTTTTCTGATTTATCCTCATTTATAGACACTTGCTTGGGTTCTAGCCCTATGTCATCACTATTTTCTTCAGTCTTCTCCTGGCTTGATGAACTTTCTTTAGCATCACTAATATTATCAACCTCCTGTACATCCTCGTCGATTTCCATACATTCAACACTCTCAGTATCTTTATTTTGACTGACAGAAGCATTCGGGACAGAGCCATTAGTAGTTGCGGATTTTTTACTTCCTTTCTTCTTTTTTAAGGATTTCGACTTTTGCTTTCGCTTCTTTTTCCAGGCATTATCAACAAGTTTAACGAGTGGATTAACCGATTTATCCTCCCGTTCAACTTTTGAAACATCTTGACTATCGTCGTCACTTATCACAACCAGAGCCTCAGCTATCTCATTTTCTTTGGTCACTTTTCCAATTTTTGTCACAGGTGCCGGTTCAGGGGCCGACAGTTTTCTTTTCCTCGATGGAGGTGTATCAGGTTTTGCAGAAGCATCGCTTAGAATCTTGAATGGAAGTCGAGCTTGCTTCAACTTTTTTTTTGATGGTGTCACCTCTTCATTTTCGGGCGACTTCGAAGTTTTCATCTTTTTATACGCAAATAAACACTAACCACGGTATTTGTAAGTTTGTGATCAGTTATTACTACAATATAATGCATACAAATGAAGTAAATAACAATCACATTTCTGAACAACAGTTTTAATGCGGTAGACTTTAGTTTGACAGAAATCGCAAAGAGCGGGAGAATGTTGACAAGTTGACTTGACAAGTAAGTATGCGTTCTGATACTGATTGCATTAAAAGAGTCACCTTCAATTCTCATATGATAACATAAAGAAATTTGAAATAGTCCATTTGAATAATTATTTTACCTGAATTTGATAGTTTATACTTAATAAATATAAACATTTAAAAGTAGATACCTACATTACAAAATATTTTATTGTGTTAATAAAGTATGATTATAATTGAAGTTTCAAAACGGACTACTTGTATTGCCCGTTAATATTATTTAGTTTCTGTTTTGTATTTACTATTGAAGTTGCTTCATATAGCCTAGAGTCCCCACGATATTTTAAATAAATAACTATAGATGCGTTTTTAACATTATTTTGTTATATACTTGTAAGAAGTGAAAAGAGTGAAGAGAGGCCTTTGGTGGATATAACTCTGTATATATTATCATATACTTTGATATAACTATTATGTGGCCCTTTTCCGCGCAAGTGGAATAGTAATGGGCTAGAAATAAATAAAAACAACCAAGGAAAGGGCAGGA
>DWLO01003546.1:0-10845 GCA_018245335.1 Dalla quadristriga | reverse complement strand
ACAACACAATTTAACGCCCAAGACCCGAGCACAAATATTTATCTGCCAAATAAATATCTGCCCCGGCCGGGGATCGTCCCGGGTTCGATCCCCGGCTCGTTAGTCAGGGTCACTGACCAACGCGCCACCGAGTCGTCAATGATTTTGAAAAGGTCTCTGCTTCATTCGGTACTATTACTTTCGTATTTGAAGAAGATTTTCTTAAATGTTTCTCAGGACAATATATATGGTTCTCTGTTCAATTTCTTTATATATTTTAGGTCTGTGTTCTCCATGACACTTAGAACAACAACTTAGAAGATTTAGAAACACTATTCTTATCCATACCTAATTTTATCGTATCGTTGACGTACGACTTTTCTGTAACAACTTGGGGACTATTGTATTTCTTTTTCGGCTTCTCCACACTGCGGAGTTTCCCCATAAGGTTCCACCATCGGTTGAAGTAACCATACTCGAGGAGAAGCAAAAGGGTCTGTAACAATAATAACGCATAATTTGTTTTTCCTCGCCTTTTACGAACAGTTAATAAAATATTGGTATTCTAAATATAAATACTTAACTGCAAACGTAGAGAACTGAAATAGTACAATAATTATATTGTATCCCATGGCAAATTTACTGAACGCAAAATGATTAAATGGACCATGATTTTTTGACCCTTGAGCTGCAAGAAATACAAAAAAATATACATGTAACTCTTTCTCTATTCAATATCACGGGAATTGCAATTGCAATAATATTATATTCCAAAAAGGAGACGGACTGCGAAAGAAAGCAACGTATTGAAAACTGTGAATGCATTCTATGTATTTCGTTCATATAATTGTAATACTTTTGATGATTACGAATGTTTCATTTTTTGGCAGCTCAATCATGTCAAGCAATTAGGCAAGGCTAAGAAATCACCATCGCGTTACCTTTACAATAGCAGCACTTGTCCTTGGGAATTAACGAAAAGAGAAAGAAGAATCATCCGTCCACTTACCGCAGCACTTTTCAGCGTCAAACCCAACTGTAAAGTAGGGCAGCGAAGGGCACTTATCGAAATTATGCACGCAGAAGGAGTTAAACCGAGAAGTATCCGTCATCTTGCTTACAGTCTGCGTAAATATATGTGCCGGTATCACGAGACCAAATATGTCCATTATCACCGAAAACGTAGGCTTGCGTTCTGTTGTATTCAAATCGTCGAGAGCCATCATTAGGATTGGTGAGAGGAAGCCTGGTTATAGAGGTAATTAAAAACCAGATGGTATTAAAGTTTGAATGAATTGATGAAGATGATGGACTATAATGGTTGTCACAATATTGTTACCATCAGGATCGGAGATAGGAGAGCTGGTAAAAAAGGGGCAATAAGACATTGTAATTTAAATGAAGATAGTAATAATGATGATTGCAAAGAATAGAAGATACTTACCGAAAAGGATAGTTAAAGCTATCAAAATCATGGATGCACCACGTTCATTGAAATAGAAACTTACAAAGTAGGAGAAAGCGTATAAATTTATTCCACAAAGTAGCAAAGCAACCATATAGGCACCTTAAAAGAAAGGAAAGAAGTTGTCATGAACATCTTGTCACCCACCAGTGGATGGGCCGGTGGATGGACGGGTCATGCACCAAAATTTCAATGATAGCTTTGATTTATTGCCACGTAATTCGTAATTTTAAAGATGTATAAATATAAAATGAGCTGCAAGAATTTGAAGTATTACCACATAACACAAAGTTTACCTAGCGTTGCTTTATCATTTATAGTCTTATCCGTGTCAAAGAGCCCAGCAGCTATCATGGTGGCGCTACAGCAGAACAAGACGTATCCAGCCATGTGGTAGAGGAAGGTCGTGAGCCAGTAGAGGTAGGGGGGACAGCCCGTCATCAGATGCGTGTGGCGAGCTACCGACAGCCGCTCCTTGCAGGGCAACGTCACGTCGTTAATGGTGGTGGCTAATATCACTACGAAAAAAGAGCTGAATTTAGCACTTTACAGATGATAATAATATGTACTACACAGTTGACATCCATTATTGCTTTGCAGCAATTGTTTTTCAAGCTATTTGTTTTTCGGAAGGAAAGAATATTTAAATGCAAACAAATATTAGCAGGATATACAACAATTCAAAAAGGATCAAGAAAAATTAGAAAGTAAAAAGAGAAAAAGGCTAATAAACGTCTTAAAGTGAAAAGTAAACTAACAAAACAAAATGATACACATTCACTGGAAAGTTTACGAGAATCATAAAGGTATGTAACTATGTATATTATGAATTTGATGTTTTATTAGTATTAAAAATTACTTACTGAATATATTAAAAATCGCAAACAGAGCACAATTAATCTTATCCTTTGGAATATGGAACTTCCCTGTCAATGGCCAATCGGCGCTGATTTTCGTGGTGATTGCTTTATTGCTCCCTGCTCTAAGGTTCTCAGCAGCAAGGATATTGCTTAAGGTATTCAAAGCAACATGTGCAGAGAGTTTTACTGTCGGATCGTAATTTACAAAAGGTTGAGATTCAGTCAATTTAATCCCAAAAATATATTTAGTCAGTTGTGTATTCCCAGTAGCATTGGAATTTGTAGTAAAATCCAAATCTGCAACGACATTTTTTTTTAAATTTGTTTACGTCTAGCCTTAAAGATCTAGCGTCTGGACTATATAACTGATCGATAATTGTAAATGTCCTACTTATCAAACATTTATGTAGCAATTATTAAAATTACCAGTTTCAGAACTCCTGATCCTAAGCTGAGGATACAATGTTCTCAGTTTGTTTAAAGAATTTGCTCTTCTTTTACTGTATCCATTAACGACGTCGAAAGTTGCGACAGGAGCGTGAAGTGTATTGAAGGACGCTTCGTTCAACATCACATCCAATTGAGCTTTGCCATTGTTGAAGATTTGCGTCAACATCGTGCACATTATCAATGGCATTACGACTTGCTGGAATGTTTTTGCGTATTTTACCATGACAAGAATTTATCAGACCAATACAGCCAACGTTAAAAAGTTACAACAAATTGAAATCTCTTCAAATATGCTCACGAGTATAACAAATGCTAAAAGCCTTGATCTTGTGTAGTCCACCTGCCTTCGCAACAGTGCGCAAATTTGTCGCATTGCTTGTTGGCATCCAGTGACGTATGTAACTGCAAAGAAGTTCTACTTTATATGACTCCGGTGAAGAGTAGCCAACTGATTCTATACATTGTAATACCTGGTTCAGATCTTGATTCTTCTTGTGTGATGGTCGCTGCATCTACATCACAGCACAACCTGCAGGTTAATTGTGTATGAAGACGAGAGAATCGCTATCGGCTTTTTTTTTAGTAAGGGGGTAAATCACCAACGGATCAAGCCAAGGTTTCTTAATAAAAACTCTCGTCACCATTACCATCATGTTAGTTAGCTAGCTAGTTGGTTAGCCCTTCAGATTCATCACAACCCATCCCCGGGCTACTACTACTTATAAATAATAAATAAATAAGAATGAAAAGGGTTTAAACCATAGTCCACCACGCTGGCCAATCGCTTGTTAGTGAACTTCACATACCTTTGAAAATATTATGGAGAACTCTCAAGCATGCAGATTACATCCAAAGTCAAAGCAAATTACGTTTGCTTAAAACGCACATAGCTCCGAAATGTCAGAAGTCTGGGATTCGAACAACGAACCTCCCGAGTAAGCGACCGAAGTCTTGACCACTCGCTAGCAAACCCCTCAGAATATATAAATAAAACTTACTCCAAAAATACTTCTTCAAGGGAAGTTATTCCGATTCCCACTGAGTCAATGTTCAATTCTGCTTTCCTCTTCTCTATCATGTTAAATAGTAGCGGAATGTTGGTGCCGGGAGGCAGCTCAAACACTAGGGCACCACCAGACTGCTCCGTCAAATTCGCTCCCGGCGCAATGTCTAGTACTAATCGTGTTATATATTTCTCGTTTTCGTTATGTAATGTCCTTACTGTAAGACGGAAATCTGAGCCTGCAATAAACATTAGTTACATAGTTTAAATGTTCCTTTGCAAATCCGTCACAAATTCACCATAGGAGTATTTGTTTGATCTCCCAGAACGTCTGTTTCCTCCATGAAATGTGCTAGTTGGCCAAAAACGTTACGGTATATATACCATATGCTTGCGCATGTGAGCCTGAACAAATCGTCCGTAAATTTATCAGCTGATTACGTACAGTTTCAAATAACTGCACATGTCTACACACCGGTCTGGCCCTAGACGCTAGGCCTGCCAGGTAGGCTGGACCGTCTGTGGCCAGAACAAGGATACTTACCGACGGCACGTTTCAAGAACATGGGTGTGGCGTGGCAGCGCAGCCGGCCCGCGTGAAGTGCAACTAGACGATCTCCCAGGACGTCTGCTTCCTCCATGAAGTGCGTTGTCAGCACCAGCGTTCGGTCACCCCGCAAAGCCTGCGGTGGTTTATAAACGACCATAGAACAGTGTCAGTTGACCGTGGATCAGAGTCAATTACCACTACGGACATAGTTAGGCAACCTCGAGTGCAGTCGGAAGTTGGATGGGGGACCACTAGTGGCCAATATCTCATGGGTGCTTTCGGGCTATCAAGGATGCGTTGAGCCAGTTAAGAATGTTATTCTTAACAAGCAGTCATTAAGCGTTGTTGGAAGTCTTGGGAAGCCTTAAAACTACCGCTACTCTAGTCACTAAACGTTCCACTAATTTGGGCTGGATCAG
This sequence comes from Dalla quadristriga, assembly GCA_018245335.1. Classification (NCBI taxonomy): domain Eukaryota; kingdom Metazoa; phylum Arthropoda; class Insecta; order Lepidoptera; family Hesperiidae; genus Dalla; species Dalla quadristriga. Next base: position 6,119 of record DWLO01003546.1, on the reverse strand, counting down.
CGTGATTTCACCTCAAGTCTCCTTAGCTGGGAGATCGTGCCCGGTGTGGGCCGCTAATGGGTTGTCGTCAATTGATGACATATAGGGGCTGCTCTTTTAATCGACATTTACTACGATAATCTGCAACCTACAAACTTTCCACAACATAATTCATCCAATTACCAGGAGCACATAAACGTTACCAATAGCATGTCCCACAGCTCTCTCCTGGCCTCGACATCCAGACCGGACGTGGGCTCGTCCAGTATGAGCACGCTGGCATTGCCGCATAGCGCACAGCCCAGCTGTAGGCGCCTCAGCATCCCTCCTGACAGCTCAGACGTCTTCCTGGAAGCCTTGTCGACGAGGTCCAATTGGTCGAGAAGCGCGTATGACGACATTTTTGCCTCTTTGAATGAGCCTCCCTTGATCTATTGATGGTACACGGTAGCTTAAGCTGTGACAAGGGTTGTCTAGATATGAAATAACTGTATCTCTTTATTACGATAAAGCTGAATCGTTTTAAAGGTTTAGCAAAATTTACCTCACCTTACAAAATTATGTATAAGTACTTTCGAATATGGAAAGAGGTAATTTGGTCTAAGTATCACTAAAGTACGTAGCTACATTAATTGCCTGATTAATAAAGTAAATTTTAACAAGTGTAATATCACAAGCATTTTAAATTTTACATACGTACCATGGAGAAGAACATGAAATGTTCAAGAACAGTTAAGTCGGGAAAGAACAGATTGTGCTGAGGGCAGAAGCCAAGTTGCTTCCGTACTTCAGACTGCTGGGTGACCGTGTCTAGGCCGTTTACGCGTATTCTACCAGACGTTGGGTTTATCATACCTATATAGATGCAAAACATTTGGAAAATATGTAAAAGTTATTGCTTGTATTCAATCCAGGAAAAATCTGACACCGATGTCGTATTTTCTTTCTTTGATTTAAAGTTGAGACTATGCAGGTTAAATACCTGTTATAATAGAAATGATCGTGGTCTTTCCAGCTCCGTTATGTCCCAAAAGAACTGTTATCTCTCCCCTGTAGATATTTAAAGATAAATCGCTCAACGCTTGAAAACTCTTCGCTCCATTTCCAAATATCTGCAAATACTCATCGTGAAATCCAACTAATGTAATGAATAGTTCAAACTTCAATCTCACAGTATATACCTACTAATATTCTCATTTAAAATCTGCACCTTTGACACGTGAAGTATTTCAATACCGATATGCATATTTTTCGGAGGTTCTTCGAAATACTTTTGAAAAGCTGGGTCGTGCGATTCTCTCACACCCTCCGCGGTTGGGATGGGTTCATGTTTTCTCCAGTATTCTTTCTGAAAATGTTTGCTGGTTACGCATTAACAGTCCCAACAGGTCCTATCCTGAGAATAAAACATTGGGATTCAATTCCAATTGCGAAATATTGTAATGTCACCTGGAAAAGAAAGTTCCAAGGCAGTGCGATTCCGTACCGGCCCGGACAGATCTTTTCCAAATACCAGGCCAGCAGATAGAAGTACGTGATCTGTGTCAACTGCATTATAAACGACACCATCACGCAACCGTTTTTTCCACCGCTCGGATGCAGCGCGAACTGAGTTCTCCAATTAGAGAAATGCACTCCAGTGTCTGTAAAGTCATATTGAATGTAAAGTCAAATGTTTAGGGGTAAGTGCAAGACAAGAAAAAGAAGTCATAAGGTACGCAGTGTCGGAAACCTTTTCCTACTACACATACTGGAAGGAAGTTATACAGCATTTTATCACAACCCACCACTGGTCCACTACTGAGCACGTGTTTCCTTTCAGAATGAGAAGGGTTTAGGCCATAGTCCACCACGCTGGCCAATTGTGGGTTGGAGGGCATCACACGCTTGAAAACATTATGGAGAACTCTGAGGCATCCTCAGGCAACTCCAGGTTTCCTCACGATGTTTCATTCACCGATAAAACAAGTGATATTTATTGCTTAAAGCAATTGCTTAAAACACACATATCTCCGAATTGGTGGTTGTGAAAGGGGTCCGAACCTCGGATCTCCCGCTATCACTGCTTAAAGAAGAGAGGAAGCCATTACGTTTACGTTAACTCTCCTCTCCTACATGGTCGGTAACGCACTCCAGTATGACTCTGTGTTCCTTCCGTTGCTTCTTCTGTTGCTCGTGCGACTGTTGCCACTTACACCCAGAGTCTATCCATTCGTCTGCTTTTCGGGAGATAAAATCAAGTCTACTGGGATAACCACCAACTAACCATACCACACTTCGGCGACGTTGACCTCGTTGACGAACCAGTACGCGGGGCAGTGGGGCAGCAGGCCGAGGAAGAACAGCGAGGCAGACGACTTGCCGTCGTGTTCGAATAGTCGCACGGGGATCCACATGCCGATGTATACAAACATCGCCAACGACACGGTGTACTGAGCTGGCGAGTAACGATTAGTTAAGTACTCGTAACTCGCGGTTTACACACAGATTGCCAGGAGACCTCGGCCGGGTTATAAAAACCAAATCCATGTTAGAATGCGAGTTTTTTCTTTTTCGAATGGACAGTTGCTGTAGGCCCTACTGGCCTTTACAGCGTCACCGAACGGGCGTACCTCCTTCTTGTTGAGCTCCTTCTTGTTGAGCGGCCGCTTGCGCACGCACACGGTGATCTGGTGGTCCTCCACCGGCTCGCCGCCCGTCAGCGGCCGGAACTCGATGCTGCTCTGGTACTCGCGTATCATCGCCAGGAACTCCCAGTTCGGGTTGCCGGGGTCCATGTTCATCAGCGCCTCCTGCAAACGTCCACTCAACGTGTTACCACTACTGTACGGGAGACATCGTAACATAATATGGTTCAATAGATAAGTGGCATAATAAAAAAAAAATTACATGACGTTTCTATGTTTGTCTCAGCTTTTAAACTTATTTTAATTATTTAACTTATAAAAATGGCAGATAACCATATGGTAGAGAAATGACTCTACTCTAATATTATAAAGAAATCAAATAATTTTTTTTATTTTATCCGTGGCTGTTTGTCTGCTTTTGGTTTTAGTTTGTATGTAAGAGGTTGACGCCAATACTGCTGGTTTGTTAAAGCACAAATATGGTGGGAATGTAGCTTGATAATGGCGTTAAGTTATAGGATACAAATATTTTGAAAATTCCTTCTTCAAACATATTAATGAAGACATCAATGAATGAAAGTATAAAAAATTTGTGTACGGTTTATTTTTTTGCTATTTCTATTTAAAATTTAGCGAAAATACTCTTCAATAAAAATCATTACACATGGTGACAAGGGAATATCATCATTGGTGAAATAGGGGATGAAAGTTTGTATGGGAAACTTGAACAGTAGTAAATGTATTATGGGTCCCTACGGGATGCTAAGGACTATCGCTAAAAAACCGTTTGAGATATGAATATAAAACATAGCCTATGCTGTAAGTTAGTGTATCCTCTCCAAACCTTGAAAATTTCAACTAAATCCGTTTAATAGTTTCGGAGCCTTTTCGGGCCGCCGGTGGCGCGTGTCGTCAGCAGCAGGTGGTTGCTGAAGAGGAAAGCTTGGCGCGCTTGGAGCGTTGCGCGACGGCCCTTGCCTACCACTTGGGACAGGGTGCCTGGGTGAAATAAGACATGAGGCTACAGCGCGTACAGTAGTAATCCTTGGGCGCGGATATAGGAACAATTGCTAGAGTTACGAGCTATCGCTTACGTGTGGTTATTGTTTGAATGCAGGCGTTTGGCCTCATAGGACTCACAAATAAGAGCTTCCCGCAATTAGGATGCCCACTAATCTTTTCATCAATACAATTACATACACTCTAAGTCTTTCCAGATGTGAGCAGTTGGGAGTTTTGGTGTTAGGGAGAGTTTCATTACCTTGACGTATGAACACTTGGTTGACATCGAGAAGAATGTCGCAGCCTTCGATGATCATTCGTTCGACAGCCAGGTTCTTCCGAAGATTTTCGGTCTCGCTCACCTGAATCACAAAGTTTTTTTAATGGAAATAGCTGATGGTCTTGAAACAGAACTTCTTTTTAGTAGTGGAGTTTGGTAAGTTTATCTGGGCCAACACCTGCAAGATTAAATATCGCCGGATTTTGAAACACGCTGTATAGGTACTGACACCTATTATAGTTACTCCTGATACCAGACACCACGTATTTCGATGTTAGTATGCCAGGAACGTTGTAGACGCCTTGTGCCTCGTGTCTTTATGTCCAGAACTACATACATCCAACTCATGCTACCTACCGAAACGCAATCATTTCTTCACGCGGGAAACCGAGCAGCTGTCGAACTTCACGGGTCAAACATTTTTCCAGTCAATTTTCAGGTCGAGCCATTTGCACTTCATTTACATCGTGCACTGTGCTGGCCAGTGCTTAATTTCCAACTCCCCTACAATACCTCATCGTGCATCTGTCGCGAGAGCTCCTCGAGCTGCGCGCGCGCATGCTGCAGGCTGCGCCGCTCCACGTGGTCGTGCGGCGTGTGCGCCAGGAGCTCGTGCAGCGTGATGATGTAGCGCGGGATCTGGGGCAGAGGAGACGCTAAGTTGATCGTGGCAACAGAAAGAAGACGTTAGATGACATAGCAGATTGACGAAAATAATAAAAGTGAGTTTAATAGCTTAAGTAACGAGTCCACGATGTGTCAATAATAGTCATGTTAAAAATAATACAGTATAAAAGATAAAGGATAAAGAGAATTCGAGTCACTTTTACAGTCAGTCATGATGACATAAGGAAATTAGAATACTAACGGATTCGTAAGTGTCTGTATTCATTTTAATTAAGTATGTCCAAATAAAACGAAATATCGAATAATTGAAGCTCTATCGTTTAGAGGAGAAGATTATCATTGCAATGTTGACATAGCACAACCCAGAGAAAATAACACTATAGGTAGTAAATTTGATAGTTACCTAGAAAGAGCAAGTACATATTAATTCAAAAGTAAAGAAATTTATAAAAAAAAGCAGAGACTAGTGCACGTCCTAACTAGAGTCAAAATAAAGAGTGCTATCTATCATTAATCAGATATAGCCCATGGTGGAGTAGGAGTACAATTATTACGGTAAATATAATCTACTTAGAAAAAGGAACGAAGTTATTCCAATAATCTGCTTGACTTCTGCTTTTGAAACCCACCTGATGCATGGGGTAGGTCAAGAAGGTCTCGAGCGAGCGTCCCTGGCACGCGGGCTTGCTTTCCAGCCGCGTGAGAAGATGCGCAAACGGCTGGCTCTGCTTGCACTCAGTCAGGACTTGCAGGGAGTAGTGGTGGTTCCGCACGTACTCCTGGTAGATGGTCAGCATCGGGAGCAGCATGTCGAATAGGTCTCCTGTAGGCAACCGATTACTAAGTATAATGGCGGAGGTAGAAAGTAAATTACGCGAAGTTACTGCTTGTGACCTTGGCAATTACCCTGCCTGGTAAGAGAAGAGGTTCGATCGGAAATACGAAACCAGATACGAGGTAAGCTGTGAAATGTCCAGATGACTAAACATCGGTTACGGCTTATGTTCTTTGACTGCGTCAAGCAATCATTTTACTATTGAAGCCGTTTAGGCGAACGCAGATCCCGTCGCGCGTAAGGCGCAAATGGTGGTAGCTCCTGAGAAAGATCCACGCATTGGACCAAAACTAGTCGGACGATACCGATAAATCGACGCGAGTACAGCCGCATATCTATCTACCTTTAGCTTACCTAATTACTTATCTAGATGGATTTAGCTTTAGCTGGATTTGAATCAAGCAATCATCATGATTCTTACCTAATACAAGCGTGGGCCAGGACTCCATGCGCGACGTGAGGCCCTTGAAGAAAATCTGGTGCAGAAACAGCACGGTCTCACTGTTCAGGAAGATGGAGTTCACGTCTTCGTGGGTGCACGGCGGCTTCTTCGAGCTAGCCGCCATTTTGAATGGCCGTAGAAAACATGTCACCTACGACGTAAGGAAATAGAAACATGTACATACATATATGCAAATAAATAATAATAATAATAAATGGTACCGATACTTGTTGCAGTCGATCGAGGGTGGTATCCGCCAGGTGCACCATATTAACATTACAGAGTCTCAAAGGGCCTCTACGTGTTGGACCTGTGTCCCCACGCAAG
>DWLO01003545.1:0-10846 GCA_018245335.1 Dalla quadristriga | reverse complement strand
TCAAACCCGGTATGTTTTTGTGTGTAATAGGGTTTATGAGAAATAAAGCTTTATTCTATTCTATTCTATTCTATTCATTCATCTAATTTTACGAGCAAATTTGAACTTTAAAGATGTCTTTAAAGTGCTACGAAACTCTGATGAATGTTGCAGTATTTTATTTGACGACATAAACGTGTATTCTATTCCAATCCATTCTATTCTATTCTATTATATTGTATAGCGAGTTGTTGGGACAAAAATCCGTAACTATTCCCTTACAGGAATCGATTGTATTGTTAACCCACGCTGGCACTCCATTATGGTGGGAAACGAAATCCAAAAAGTACTTATCGCGTCAAAATGAAGTGTCACAGATAAGGGTCGTAATTTCCATCGGTCTTAAAACAATTTTAATCCTTCCCTTACATTTCTGCGTTAAAGATAAATTGTTGGAACGTGATAAGCTGGTCTCGTAGTGACGTTTGAGAAATTATACCGTTTAAAATGGGAGTTTTGAACGGTCGGCCGATGCGGGAGAATCGATAATATTGTGGTGGGGAAGTGGGGCTACGCGTCGGAAGACTTCCTGTTTGAGGTTCAGGGTTCGAAGACCACGTATCGGTCTTGAAGGTTCGCTGTTCTGACTAGACTGACGGGCACCCATGTAGTTGTGCAAGCTAGCACAAATTAGTCGTGCACGCTTGTGAAGCTTGCAGTAACGTCTGTAGCCTATGTAGCCTGTGTAACCTTCTATATAAGATAGCTAATGAGCATGCAGCTCTACCCATCCGCTGCCACCCATGATATCTGTGACAAACATCGAATAGGACCGTAAAAACTGGGAATGTTAGAACAGTTAGTATGAGATGTTAATAGGAATGTTAGTTGGTCAGTATTCGTTAGTATAAGGACTATAAGAGAAGGGACTGTTAGCGACTGTAAGTCCTGTTAGTCGGTGTTAGTGATAGTCCAGTTATTAGTCGTAAGTAACGGTTCGAAGCTGGCCCCAAGTGCGTTGCTACCCTTGAAGACTAAGGTTGCCTCTTATCTAAGTGTAGCCAGCATCCACACCTTTCGGAACGATATACAATTGTTGAAACACAATAATAAACCCCAGAAATGGGTGTGGCGGTGGTACCGCCCCGGTTGAACCGTATACAGGTTCTACCCCATATAATCATTTGCTATTCCTATGACAAATAAATATTAATATTTCTATAAAATGAACAGTGTCTTTGATTGGACAATTGGGTCACAGTACCACACAAACAAAAGACAACGTTAAGATGGCTAAAGTTATCAGACGATATACGACAAACAAAACATGACATGGATTTTAACACAAAATTAAAACAACACTTAATAGAAAATTGCTATTACAAACTACAAGAATATATCTGTAACTAAACATTTTTTTTCTTCTAATAAAGGATTCGTGAGTGTTCGAATTCATTTTAGATGGGTACGCGGCTATACTCAGATTCGAGTCGGGGCTAAATCAACGTAATATTTTTACAGTCCCACTGGGCAGAGGTCTCATGGACTTCCACCTCTCACGACTGGCAGCTGTCTGCCACCAGGCTTTCTGAAATATGTCTAGCTCGTCACGCCAACGTTTCTTCGTCCTGCCCCGGCTTCGTCGCCCATTTGCCGACGTCAACTGTGTGACGACGGCTGCCCACCTGTCCGAGTGCATACGACTGACATGACCAGCCCATTCCCACTTCAGTCTGGCAGTCTTGTCCCCGACGTCTAGTAGAGGTATACTAAACTTTAAATAAATACCGGATATTTGGCAACTAGACTTTTTCCCAATACTTTGTAAAACAAACAAACTCCCTAACCAATCTCTAAACTCCCCCTAAACACAATACGTTTTAATCAGTTTTCATTAATCAGGGATTAATTTATCTGTACTTAAATTAAGTTTCAGCTTACTTCGCTCGACATTCGGCTCGGTTGCAGGCGCTAATTCAAATTGACACGTCGAACCAGACCAAAATACCGTGCGGCCGTCTGCCTGGCCGGGTGTGGGGTGGGTACACCCCCCTTTATCAGGTAATCGCTCCATTGTGAACGATGAGCTAAAATAACAATGGAATTATTTCAATTTACTTACCTACCAAATTTTTCAGAAGAAAAAAATAAGGAAAATAGAAGCATCAGAGATTAATGTCAGGTGACCATTGTGGAAAATTAATAATAAAGACGCTGGAGTAAAATTTGAAGCGCTCATTGCCACGCGGCGAGTGTCAATCGTTTATTGTTTATTTAAAATGGAAATATAGTTAACACTGATACATTACAGAGAACATAATACATAAAACAGAATAAAGGTAAGTTAGAACTATAATTACAGGCGAAGACTACATGCCAATAGCGAGTAAACATTTAAAAGAGTAAGTGTCAATGTTTAAAAATGTTTTCCAAAAAATGCACAAATAATTTGATTTTGTCTGTCCCAAAACATCTACAACATTAAATAAGTTGTGCTAGCTATAAGTTCAAGGGTGATTCATAAAGTGATAAAACAACAGAAAAGTGATAATATAGGTGGTAGAACCTGTATACGGTTTGCCCGGGGCGGTACCACCGCCACATCCATTTCTGTCATGAAATAATTGTTGTTCAGCAATTGTGTTTCGGTCGGAAAGGTGTGGATGTCGACTACACTTACACAAGAGGCGACCATCTTAGTAATCAAGGGTAGCAACACATCTGTGGCCAGCTTCGAACAGGACCATTACTAACCACTACTAACCGGACTATCACACACCGAATAACAGCCCTTTCTCCCAGAGTCCTTAAACTTAAATTCCTATTAACATCTCATACTAACTGGACTAACATTCCCAGTTCCTTTTACGGTCCTGTTCTAGGTTTGTCACAGGTATCATGGGCGGCAGCGGATGGGTGGAGCTGCATGGTCGTTTGTTATCTTAAACGTATAAAAAAAAATTTGTATAGCTTAGTGCGAGTTTGTCCCCAGTAGTTCTATTAAGCACATCTACGATCGAACTATTGAGATTTTTTCTTCTCACTAGTCCCACGATATAATGTTGTAGTAAATAGTAGAACTAGTGGGACTGTATACTGTAAAAATGGGACTACGTTTTTTGATTTGGGAGCAGCCAGTGACCGCTCGTGGCACGTTCTATGCGACTTCATAGACTCTATCTTACAGCGACCGGCGTCCACATGTGAGGTCGTAGGGGAGGCGGTAAGGCCTACAAAACACTGATAATGAAACACGTCCATTATCCAGTTCGAGCAAAATGCATTTCGATGTTGTCGTAATGGTTTCTGACAGTTCGAAGCCTCTTCTCATAGCGCGATCACAGAGGAGATACATACAGAATACAAGCTCTCTAAAGACGTCAAAAATGTATACCTGGGGCCCTCTATGAAAATCGAAACGAACGCATTTAACGAACATTTAACGTTTAGGGCCAGGCCACACGTTTTAAAATATTATAAAAGTAAATCATGTCTCTATTTACAAAATTCTTCTGTCTGTAAAATGCATCAGCAACTGGCTCTTGTACTAGAACCACAATACTGTAGATGGTAGGACATGTATGCAGTTTACAGACAGAATAATTTTGTAACTAGAGACATTATTTACTTTTATAATATATGAAAACGTGTGGTCTGGCCCTAAACTTGCAATCCGTCCGAACGCAGCGTTCGTTTCAATTTTCATAGTAGGCCCTGTTCTCGTAGGCTTCGTAAAATAAATTAGAGGAAAAAGGTAACGTACAAATTAAAATGTTTATTTGCAAAATTTAATAACGGTTATCCTAGATCTATAATCCGCACTGAAAATCAGTTTTTTGTATGTTCAGCAGTTTGTATGTCATTGTGTGCAAAGCAAAAGGAAAAAAAAGTCGTGAACTAATTCAGGCTATAGTTAGGTAATTACATATAAATATTGGTAATAACAATTCGCTAACATCGGTCTCACCCTCAACCTATAGTTTATGTATCACTTCATACAAGAACTATAAAAGTATCAATTCTCGTGGTATAGTGGCCCCAGTCTATCCGTCCCGGTGGCTGAAAAAGGAACTAAAAGACGTTTTCTGACATTTTCTTTAAAATTGGTCAACGGCAGCAACACCGTCAGCGGCACGGTCACATTTGGAGACGTATCTCGTCGACGAGCTCAACGTTGAGCGTGTTTTTAGCGAATTGCACCTGTAGCCCGGTGGAGCGTATGTGACCACGTCGCGGGGTCGGTGAGACGTCACGCACATCGTCGCGCTATGACGACTCCGTGGCGCGTTGGTTGGTGATCCTGACGAACTGTGGGCCCCATGTTCGATCCCGTATCGGAGCAAACATTTATTTGGCAGATAAATGTTTGTACTCGGGTCTTGGGTGTGTTAAATTCTGATGTCCCGCAACACAGGGAATCCTAGTGCAGGGGAGTGAGTGTGTAAGCATTTATTTATTATTATTATATGTGTGTGTACAACGGGGCGGATCTATGAAACTTATCTTCTGTTCTACGAGAGAAATCTTTTCATCTGTGGCGCGATGAATTTCAAATGACCTCTCTCGGCGTTCATTAAAAATTTTGGAGATGTGAAGTTTGTCGCCACTCCGCTATTGTTCTTTGCTCTCACAAATTGTTTGAATGAAATTCAGTTTTTTTTGTCTCCGTTCGCTCATTTTACGCCAGCATAGTTACTTACTTGCATAAAACTAAATAGAAACAGACAGGATAAAATAAAAATAAGCTTACCTGTTGTCTAAGCGACTCAAAGTCAAAACTTAATTTTTTTTTTAAATCCGCTGTAAAACTAATTCGTAATATACCTATATCACCTAATCGTCTAAAGGTTATCTGGAAGAAATCGCTACTGGAGCAATAAGACCGCCTTTACTCACCACCATTACTGTAAATACTAATTGTTATTTGCTGTAATTATAAATTGTGTGGTGTACAATATAGAATACTTGAATTATATTGAATTATAATCGCTAAATAGTTATTGCACTGTAATTATCTAGACTGTAAGTAATTCAAGGAAACAATACCGTCAAAACTCTCATTTAATTGCAATTTAATGCTTTTTCATATAAAAAAAATTATATTGGCCCGAAGAGCTGATACAAATTATCAAGATAACAAACATTTTCTGCTGCCTTCGTTACAATAGGCTACCGAAACTTAAACAAAATAATTACCATGCAAATAAAACAATTTCAGAGGAATACAAACTTTTATCTAATACATAACAATCTGATTGTACTACAGCTAAGGTTAAACAATGTAGAACAATGTGTAAGGCAGAATGTACCTAATAATGACAATATCCAGTCCTTTTAGATTACCCCCGGTCGCGCTACGAGCGTGGCGCGGGGCACCGTCGCGGCGCAGCTCCCGCGCGACCCCGCCGAATTTCTCTCAATCAATGTATAAATAATCGTTTACCGATACGTCCGAAAACACGCAAACCACCAGCCGTAGTACGATATTTCAGGAAGGTATTCCCCCGTCCGTCAGACGCAACTACAGCACATCCTATTTATAAGCGTCTATGTATAAATTCACTAAAAGTTAACACCACAACACACGTAACGAATATAAACTCGGAAAAGCCTCTATTAATAATCGACCGACTGACTTTGCTACCAAAAATAATAGTCTAATTGTGAAAACTTTATGCGGGATGGGTCGTGGACCGGTGCTATCTTGGGGCGGCTAAACTTAGTGGTGCGTATGAGCCAGATGGTAAAATTAGTGCTGAGTTTCCGAACGCGACGCCGTCTGCTACTGCTTCTCATGACGACACGGCTGCGTCCATTCACAGCACACGCCAGCCACGGTGACGAGCGCGTAACTAACTGCCAAACTTATGACATGCCATTTTCGAACTGTCCCGCCATATTGTCAGGTGAGGCCGTGCTGGCTGCGTCACTAGCCCTTCGGACGTTTGATTGATGTTGAATTACTGTATCCAGTTTTTTTTATTTTTTATTATATCAACGATAATTTATTTATTTAACAAATTAAGTACAGCATACAATAAAGCTAAAACTAAAACTCATACAATAGGATTATAAAACTAAACTACTTATAACTAAATTAAATCTAAAAAAAAGCTACCATAAATATATAATTGAAATTACTCAGTAGGTGCAATTAAAAATTATGCAATCACATCTCTCTTTATATCTCGGTTATATCACTAAGTCAAAAGGACGAAACCCTTTGACTTAGTGATATAACCTAGTGTTGTTAGTGATAGTTAATAGGAGCTTATAGAACAGAAAAACAATGTGTCTATACCCTAAGGTAGTAGGAAGTAAGAAGTGCGGAGTCAGTGGACACAATCTTCATATAGTATATCATGTAAGTAGTAGTATATGTTAACTTAAAATTACTTATTAGCCGTTTATTAGTAATAAGGCTAGATTGTAACGAATATAAAGAACAGGCTAGTGCTTTATGTACCAAAAAAAAACCCTCTTGCATAAAATGGAGAATGGTTGAAATAAATATAATTGATTAAGTTATTCAACCATAGCAACAGACTATAATAAGTAAAACATAATTAGAAAAGAAATTTCTCTGACAAAAATCAATATTATAATGTCAAAAAGGTCCCTCTGGTGTTGTATCCGAGAGCATGGCAGCATTGCCGTGGTGTTGCTAAGCTGTTGCTTTGAGCGATAAAACTGTCTGGTCTCCGGTCGCCAATAATTTCGTTGAACAGCGAGAAAAATAAATTTAATAGGCAAGCTGGGAGTAAGTAAGTCTTAAATTAATTGTAATAGTACAGTAGTCCTCTTGATGGTTGGAGTCACCACTTTAAGTTTACAGGGTGAGGTGGAATGAATGAAAACGGAGACCAGGATCACTTTAGTTTATTACACATCTTAATATAACTTCAGGTTTTTACATTATATCCCTGTCGTGACACGAATCATATAAAGCGGTCGCGTTAAACCAAACCAAGCGTTTGTTATACCAAATTATGTTATTGTAGGTCCCTACAGATCTTAAGTAATTTTCTCGTGCTTGAAAAGCCGCCCTAGGAGCATCAAAATAAATTTTACGGTACCTGTACTTAGAGGTGCTATTCTCACGACGTCGATGTCGAGCTCGTCCACAAACTTATGTGACCCGGTGACTGACGTCTACGCTGTCGTCGACCAATCATCAGTCAGTGTCGTCAGAAAAGTTGGGGCCACTATACCATTGTCATAGAGCGAAAATGTTTTGAGTTACATGTCCTAACAAGCTGCATTGAAAATCAGTTGCGGTATCACTGCAACGAGGCTGAGTGCAGACCAATTTAATCAATAGTTTTTTGTTGTTACAAAAAAAATATTCTTAGAATTGACAGTTTGACAGTTCATGTATAAAGTAACGTAAAGTCGAGTTTGTAGACGAGCCTGTTGACTAAGCGAATGGCATCGTAGCAATGTCTCTACGAACTCCTACGAAGTTGAATGGGTGAAATAACAATTTTTTATAAACACTTTTATTTTACAGATCTTTGAGGATTATTCATGTGATTTTGTAAACACTTGTAAGTGAATAACCCCTATATAGGGCCAAAGTTATGTTTACTGTTAAAAAAAAATTCAAAATTCAATACTTTTTATTTCATCATAAGGTAACATATACTTGAGAAACGTCACAACAGCACGTTTCGAAGTAGTGACGAATTGCACGTTCGCACAACGACGAAACATGCAATTCGTCGCTGATCTAGAAATCACTGACCAATTCCCTGTTAACCCCTAATTATGTCACGATAGACAATACCTATCTTAGTTAGTCATCGCCTTTATAAAAAATAAAAAATAATAACTGTGCAGTAGTTTTAAGTGGATTTGCCATCCTTAGGTAAGCTTCGAAGAGGACTGTTAGAGTAGTTACTTCTGAGGACTGCACTGGCCTCCTCTTACATAAGCGTGTTATGTATGACTCTTCTACGTATGTCTCTTGTAGTTTTCCTCGGCGCGATGATGGATTATCGGATCGTGCCGGGTTTAAAATTTCAGGCCCCGTTGAGCTTGGTGGCTATGACCCCGCAAAATGTGTTGAAGCGGCAACTCAAAGGCCCTACGAGGGTATTTAGTTCGTCAGTCGCGTAATTAGAGAATAAGTTGCTACGTCAAGTGACCAGTGAACTTTTTGGGTGAACACCTTCAAAATTTGTTCAAGACTGGGAATGCTCGCGACTTCGCCGCGTGAAATTCGAAAACAGAAAATTTGAATCGGTTGAAAAGCTGTTATTAAAAGGACCCTTGGCGTACAGACGCTAAGGGCTCTAACTAAGAAACCATTGGAAAAATTACCTTAGAAACCATTGGAGATATTGACATAAAACCAAGCCAATATGGGAAATTAGTGTACCCTCTACAATACTTGAAAATTTCATAAAAATCCGTTCAGCGGTTTTGGAGCTTATTTGCGACAAAAAACGTAGACAGACAGACAAAAGTTCCAAAAACGGTTGACTATGTTTAGTTGTCATCTAAATAGCATAATGATTGACCTCAATTTTCATATTACAAGTAGACACTCCAATTTTATTTATTGGTAAGATAAGATTATTATATTATAAATATTTACCAACAGGATTAACTAAATTCTAATTCCCACAGTTCTATTATAAACGAATGCTAGCTTATCTTTATTCCTATTATATATAACACCTTATACTAACTCACTAACTAACACTCCCTCGCACACTCCTATTCGAGGTTCGTTACAGAGGTCACTGGGCTTCAGTGGTCGGTAGAACTGTATGCCTGTTTGCTATCCTCACCTTATATATAAAAAAACACGTTTTTTTTAGATATTGTCGAAATGGCAATATGGAGTTAAAATGATACGATTAACGTACGTGTGAAGAGTGATTTCCGTATGTTAAGCACCTTAGCCTTATCATTTTATCAAACCTAAAGTGATTGGCAAAGTTTTAGCACCGTCTGAATTTGGATAGTGACCGTCAGAGGCGAAATTTCATTTCATGAGCATTTACTCGTAAAGCTCCAGTTGCTGTCGTTAGAGATAAGTCGTTAACGGTGTAACTTAGGATAGTTAATTAAATGAGATGAATTAAGAACTGGTTATTTGAGAAATCATTTAACTTAAAATCTTTCTTAAAACGTTGGGTAAATAGCTGTCATATTAAACACCACAGCGAGGTTGTTTAGCGCAATCCAACTAATAAAATGCATCGCGCCCTTTCGTGTCAAGTTTCATGAAGGTATATAAACAGTCATTAAAATACTCTGCTATTTCCTCCATTCAGTTTCAAACACCTTTTGCCGCGGAATTCTGTTTCGCACCTAGTCCATCTTATTGAACGGACTAGTTGGGAAACAAAAGTCGAAATGGCGCTTTGCATTTTGATAGTTAGAATGCGCTAAGCTACCTCCATGTGCTGTTTAATATGACTGCTATATCGCAACGTTTTACGCAACGTTTTAAGTTACGTTGCCGAGAAACTGTTCCTATTCTTCCATTTATAATGTTGCTCCAACGCAATATTAAACTAATACAGCCCTACGACTGTCGAGAAACCTATCAAAACACAATTTTGCATAATGACAGTAAACATTAATGTATTCTGTATAGATGACAGTTTGTTACAAACACTTCACGTCGCTGGCTGAATTCTTCAAGGTAACCGAATGGCTGGACGGACGCCAGGAGTATCACAAAGAACTATACATCCAATGAAACTGTAACTACGTATTATGTACATCTACATCACTATGTCTACAAATTGGTATATCGATGTATAATAGAATATGACGATACATTCAATGAAACGCAGTTAGTTCTATTTTGATACAACTATTAAAAAAAAAGATTTATACTGTCATAAAAAAATATTTTTTCAAACGACTTGAATGGCCTTATAATCAAAACAAAACGTATTCACAGAATTTGTTACCTGTCACTGTGCGTTCATTTTTCTATGAAATATCAAGAACACAGTGATGTAACATTTTTCAACGTTGTGTTAACGTCTTTGGACGAAGGAACATTGTTACGTATCTTATAAGTATTAGGTACCAATAAATAAAATTATATTGTCTGTCTGTGATATTAAAATTAAGGTCAATAACTCCATGTCAAACACAACACAATTGAACGCCCAAGACCCAAGTACAAACATTAATCTGCCAAATAAATGTCTGCCTTGGCCGGGGATCAAAACCAGGACCCACGACTCGTTAGACAGGTTCACTGTCCAACGCGCCACTGAGTCGTCAAACAATAACAATATATAATTTAAAGTTGACGGATTTCATTTGCAAATGGCGGCAACCCATTTAGCGCCACTTCAGAGTGTTCTCTGCTTGCTCCCCAGAAATGAGGAGGCCAGGAGCTGTATGAACATTTGCCAATTCAGTAATTTGAAATTAGGTGTCTTCACAATACACTACTAACTTCTACAATAACGCACTACTCAGCGCGTTAACTGACTAACAATAAGTACTCGTGAGTATCGTACTGCGATACATTATAACGTATTTTCTACGAAAGCGTAGACTTGAAAAACTTAAACCTAACACGATATGTTACGTTTGAATCACCGCTGTGCCGTAACCACGCAACATATAATTAATGGAGGACCTACAAGGCAGCTAGAAACATCACGATTACATAATATTTTAAGTTAAAGCACTATTATGAAGAGGTATTATACTAAGAGTATAATTATTATTACGTGCATAATCACGTAAATTGTATTTCTATTGTACACCATTTTTTTTATATATTAACTTATATTCCTGGTTGCGCCGTTAAACGGATGTTTTTTTTGCAAAAAAATAACCTAATATAGTCCATAGACAACCTCTACAAAAATCACGCCGATCCGTT
>DWLO01003544.1:0-10847 GCA_018245335.1 Dalla quadristriga | reverse complement strand
GCGCTCAAGAAATTTTGCCACTAGCGGTCACCCATCCACTTGCCGGCCGGAACCGGTGCGGCTTAACATTCTCAATCCCACACGTTTGTCACTCACCGCGCGACCACGAGCGCTTCATATTGTTATATAGTTCAGTTTATTTCGATATTTAGGTTAAAACTTAAGTTATCATAATTATTTCTACCGCCTTCACTGACTACCTGCTTAGCCCGAAGGTTGACTGGGAGAGAATGCTTTTAGCATTATGTCCGCTTTTTGTACCACATATTTCTATGGTATAATAAGAATAAAATAATAATATGCCTTCTTCATCTGCGGCACCCGCGGTTGATTAAAAGACAATTTGGGCACAATCGTGATCCTTGTGACGGCAATTCCGTAACCACCACTTCCGTAACTTGTCAAATGGACAGTTGCTGTTGGCCCTACTTGCTTTTACAGCTTATACTTGCTTCCGTACCGCTTCATCGATCGTTCCCCTACCGCGGACAAAGAGGTTTTACTTAAATAAATAACATGGATTTTTCATCGCTCATCCTGATGACCGAAGACTTTATGGCTACTTATGAGGAAAATAGTATTCTCAGAATATTTTCTTGTTTATACAACAATTATCAAATCGGCCAACGTATGTACGCATAAGTACATACGTTAGGCGAGTTCGTCACTGTCGTGTTCTAACCGGAAACTGGTTTAGTTCGCATGTGTCATCTGGCAAGTAAGCGGTATCGTGACTTCGTTGTGCTTTACCGACGTCAGTCGCCAACTCGTCACTACTGGGTATTTTCTTACATCACTTTGTAGGGGGTAGAAACTTAAATATGCTCATTCGCAAGCTCAAGGCCATTCAGCGCGCAAGAGCAATGCTCGGTAATTCGCAATGATGAAATCCGTAGACCAAAATACTCGTAAACTACCGACATAGCTCGCAGAGTTAAAGCTCCTAAACATGTGACTGCAAAGGAGCGTCGGCTTCCGTCGGGTGTAGATCATGTTCATGTTCATAAACATGTCCCCCTTTAAAGTCCTCTCTTGCCCAAAGATTGTCTGGAAGAGATCGCTATCAACGATAAGATCGCCTTTTGTATGCTCGTTGTTGTTTTACCCTAAGGTTGTCTGTGTGGAAGAAATCGCTTCTTAGCGATAAGACCGCCTTTTGTATATCGTATTTTTGTTTGTTTCGTATCGTGTATCGATGCTGTACAATGAAGCGTATTATCTATCTATCTAACAATGAATGAAGCGTATTATCTATCTATCTATCTAAAAATACATATTTCTGGGCATCCATTTATATCGGATGCACGTTTTAACGCGTTTAAATAGGGATTAACAAGACAAATACGGATATCCAAATTGGTGAAATATTATTATGCAAATCGACTAAAAACCGCAATCAAATTCGTTGAGGCAGATTTATTTATGGACGAATAAAAACTATTCAAATTTAACTCGCTATCGTTTTATCGTTCGTCAGAATGAATAAATTTATCAGAACTCGGTGTAGTTAACACGGGTGTTATAAAGCGAGGAGGAGTGAGGATGTACCAAGCGAGACCAATTTCAACCTCATCACATAATCACATCACAAGCTTAACAAATTTCGTAAGGTAGCTGGTTATATGGAGACTAAGACCGTTGGCAGCAGTATCGTTTCTTAGCTAACCAGTATTATAAGCATTCTATATAGTTGTAATTTAATTACGTACTTGTACAAAAAGGCGCAATTAGAACTCTCCTTCTGGGTCAGCGACGCATTGGCGACTCCTCTGGTGTTGCTAGTGTCTATAGGCGACGGTGACCACTTACCATCACGTGGCACGTCTGATTTTTTTTATTTTGTTCAGATAGCAAACGAGCATGCAGCTCCACCCATCCGCTGCCGCCCATGACATCTGTGGCAAACCTCGAATAGGACCGTAAAATAACAGGGAGGTGTTAGTCCAGTAAGTGTGAGATGTTAATAAGAATGTTAGTTGGTCAGTATTCGTTAGTATAAGGACTGTGGGAGAAAGGACATCCGCTGCCGCCCATGACATCTGTGACAAACCTCGAAGCAGCCGTTAATAGATCTTGGGATGACTACAGCTCTTATGAGATGTTCATATTTTTTATTTATGTTAGGAATGTTGTATAAGGACTATAGTAGAAAGGTTTTATTTATTTTAGGAATGTTAGTTGGTCAGTATTCGTTAGTTTAAGGACTATGGTACAGGTCTAGAACTGGACTATGGTAAAGGTCTGGATGGAATGGAACGGACACACTCGCGCACCGACTCTCGGCTAACGTGAGCAAATGTGACAAGCCCCACCGCTGCCACCAGCACCGCGTCCGCTCTCGCGTCCGCTTCCGCGTCCGCTTCCGCTGCCGCTCCCGCCGCCGCTCCGCGAGGCCAACGTGGACACTCACCAGCGCGCAGCTCGATTACAGTAAATCATATCTTCGAACAAAGAACTCTCAAGGTTGGCAGATAATGGAAATGTAAAATCGTTCAATCTTATTATTTTGTAATCAGATTAACCGTTACCAAATAGATGGTGATCTCGTGTAAGCGGTTTATTTACCGGTTACCCTTGGAACCGCCGTCACACCTCTATTAGTATAAACGAAGGCAAAGTTACGTACCTAGTTACTATTATCTAATCTGTGGCAAAAGTGAAGCAGATTTTTTTTGTATTTTGAGGAAAGCAAACGCACATGCAGTTCCAATACTTACGCCCGTGAACCCTGTAAACGCCAGTAGAGCCAACAGCTGCTGTTCATTCGTAAAAAGAAAATAAAAAGACTATTAGTTGGAATAATTATTAGAAATAATAGTTGGTTAATATTCGTTATTAATAGGACTTTGAGCGTAAGTTATCTGTGTTAGAGTGTAAGCGTAAAAAGTATAAACCATTTTTCCATCTATATGTATACAATTAAAGCATAATGATAAGTCAATTTAATGTAGGTATGATCAAAAAAAGTTAAAAAAATATATTTTTATTTTTATTTTCCATCATTTCATTGTAATTGTCTATATTATGTAGGTGTTCGAATACATAAAAAAAAAAATAAGTAGAGACAGCCCTGGTTGCTAAGCAACGCACCACAGGTAACTGAATGCCAGTTCACACGGTTTTACCCGCTCCCATTGTATGCGCTATTGCGAGGTATAGGAATACACTAAAAACCTAATTACAAAGTAAATTTAATGCAAGTACTTTAAAAACAACCGATGACAAGTTTGAAATAGACATGTAATGTAGACTTGTACAAATAAAAAGGCTTCTGTTATTTCTATTGCTTAGAGAATAGCCGCTTTCTGCTGTAAACAACGATAAAATGGCACCACGTTTGAACCTTAAGCTAATTTGTTAGCTTCTGTTTTTGTCTTGCTATCTTTTTTTTTTCGAGTGGCCTGTTGCTGTTGTCCCTACTGTTGTTGCGGTTGCGGTTGTTGCAGTTGCGGTTGTTGCAGTTGCTGTTGCTGCAGTTGTTGTTTTGCAGTTGCTGTTGTTGCCGTTGCTGTTGCTGCAGTTGCGGTTGTTGCAGTTGCGGTTGCTGCAGTTGCAGTTGTTGCAGTTGCGGTTGTTGCATTTGCTGTTGTTGCAGTTGCAGTTGATGTTGTTGTGGTTGCTGTTGTTGTTGCAGTTTTTGTTGAGGCAGTTGTTATTGTTGCAGTTGCTGTTGTTGCAGTTGCTGTTGTTGCCGTTGCTGTTGTTGCCGTTGCTGTTGTTGCCGTTGCTATTTTTGTTGTTGGAGTTGTTGTTGCATTGGATTCCTCTGCTGCCTCTCCTGTGTGTTTCATCATCATGTATTATTAAATGCTGATATCATGTTAATTTTACTTGTCATCTTTTCTTGTGCATTCTACCTTATTTCATGGCTGTTTCTTTCACTCCTCACATTGGTTGTATAGGATAATAAATATTACTACGTAAAGAAGTTACTCTCATTCCCCGCACAAGGATAAGGTGGCGCTATAAGAAGTTGTTCAAAGTGAAGCAAAGACGTAGCCCTATGGTGTTACACACACAGCCAAGTGGACAGTCTGACACTCGTGTACGGGTGTTTGGTGAATAAAAAATCGTTTGTATGGAGTGTCGCAGGTATGTACGCTTTACTAACGATTTTTTTAATGTATCTTATGGTATCCAATATCAATGTTATACAATAAAGAACTTTTGTATTGTATTATTGATTCCAAGGTCTACGTAACATAGCACTTACCTTGATAGAAAAAGTGGAAGAATTGCATTTCATCGACGAAGTTCGTTGATCTAATAAAAATCGTAGATGGTAAAAGTCGTCAATAATAACTCACAGTCTGTTTGCAAAGCTGACAATTTACATACAAATTGCTGGGTCGAAGCAAAATCATAAATGGCATGACGTAGCCTGGTGGCGTGATCTGGTGCATTTGCTTTACGCACCACTTAGCTCCTACCACGCCACCTACGGGAGACAACGGTTGATCTGCACTCCATTGCTGGCTTAGGCGGGGAAACGGAAACGCTGTTAGTGTTAAATACGAAATGGTTACTGCGCGATAAACGGCACGACTGATACGCGACGTGTTACGTTCATTATTTAATTTACAGACGCTGTAAATAAATTGTAGTTAAATTCACATTGCCGGTTTCGCTCAGCACGTTCGCGAATAAGACAGTTGCGAAGAACCAATGGATGATTGTGGAGTAGGTAAGGTTGTTGTTGCAGCGGATTCGGGGTTCGGCGTGCTTTGCGGCACGTAGCCAGGTGTTCTAGTTCCACTGAGCGATGGCTGAAAAAAATAAGGAAAACCGCACCGAGGGAGGCGTGGCAGAACATAATTTCATCGATACACGCGGCTATGTTAATGATGATTATTTATTACATTTCTTGCCTTAAGACGAAGAATTTTCTTACTCGTAAACAATTTGTAAACAATTTTCCTCCATTCCTCTCGACTTTTATTGTTCGGATTTGAAATCATACAAAAAATGTAAGAAAAAATAGTTTTATTTAAGAGATCTGTATAACTATAGTTGAGTTCGTATGTCAATTAATTATATAATTGTATTGAAAAACTGTTTGGGAACATTTCGCATTTATCTCGCTCGCACTTTTTTACATTTTCAACGATTGTAAAAGAAAAGACTTTTGAAAAATGTGCTTCGATATCATTGAGGACCATTATATAACGGACATATTTGACTTTTCATATACCAAACTATTTATAGAATAAAATGGCAACAATTCTTTTCTCTTTTTGTCTTTTCTGTATTATATGTATACCGCACGCTTAATGATATATTATCTCTATCTCTATCTATATTCTATGGCTTATCTCAAAAAATTAGATCTTTGGGAAATCACGAAAAACCATTCTGAAATTTTGTCCGGTGCAAAAACACAGAAAGAAAGAGACCCATGTTACGCTGTGTCTACAAAGAAGCAAATTGAGTTGTAATTTCAATTTGAAATCATAGATGACGTCAACAAAAGCCTGTAAGTATGCGTAACTCCATTCGAGCCTATGTCTTATTAGGTCTGTACATTAAGCGTGCGATATGAGGCTTACAGTATCCTTGTCATCCAGGTTGAATCTAAAATTTTAGTACTTAGTCATGTTTTTATTTCTTAGACTTTAGCCTAACGAACAAGCAGACGGGCCAGCTGATGGTAAGTCGTCACTGTCGCCTATGGACACTCGCAACACCAGAGGAGTCGCCAATGCGTCGCCGGCCCTGAAGCGCTCTTTTTGCGCCTTTTTTGAAGAACACCACGCGTAGTCCACTGAGAAAACCTCAGACGGAAGCTCATCCCACAATTTACGCGCGCGGCATAAAAATTGCGCGAACCTTAGACCAGTTCGGGTTGCCGACGGCAAAATCGAAGCCTTATAGGCATCGTCTTCCGTCAAGTTGGTTCAGAAGTTGCCGTACGTAACAAAAGTAATGTAAAAATACATTTAAACCTGAAAATCCTTGTAAATACCTACTTATCTATCCTTAACGCAAGTAACTTGTTTTACAAGTCCTTTGAAAAGGCAAGAACTGCTCCAACTGCAGAATGCGTGGACGTCCGTAACGAACCTCGAATGCCATCATTTCCACACTCCTATTAAAACACAGTTACTTGCAGTCGTAACATGCTTTGCTTCCACTGCATCTCCGAGGACATGCCAATTTTGAATAACACTCGAGAACTGCCTGATCTGAAGCAACCGATCAAGTCCCTTTATTAATTCTTTACCTATACGATGAGTATTCGTTCTACGTTTCTTGTTCCATCAACGGGTTCTCCTCCATACCCGACAACACCACAGTATACTGAGCAGTGTTGTACTTCTTCATCTCTTGCTCAAACAGAATGTTGTTGATAGCCTGCTTGATCATGGACTGTGTCCTGTCGTCGTGCTTCCTCAGCGACACCGCAATGTACTCCCCGAAGCTATCGCATTCATCCTTCTTCTTCAACAAGTCGGATTTCTTCAGCAGTTTCATTGTATCCAGCAGTTTACTAGTAGACATGCTGTCGTTTCTCACTTCCTTTCTTCCTTCCTTCCATGTTTGTTCCCTTACTAGTTTCCTTCTGAGTACTCTCGTCAGCCGTGGCTTGTGTGTGTTGTAGGGCACCTTGGGGGCTTTGTAGCTGGTTTTGGGTTTGTACACTTGTATTACTTCCGGCTCTTCCTTGATGATGATCTCTTCCGCGACTTCTCCATCGTCGTCGAATGCGGAATGATCGGATGCTTCTTCTTCATCTTCATCATCTTCCTCGCACGCGACACGTTTTCTCGCTTTTTTTGGTTTCTAAGAAAGAAAAAAAAGTATGACTGAATAGATATTTTTATCTTTATTTATTTGTTTATTTTACGTTTTCTTGTGATAACTTTACTTGGATAGGTAAACTTTTGGCTGTATCCTTTGAAATATTAATTAACTTCAGCGGTGTAATGCTTTTATCAGATAATTTATTCTGTGAGCATATTTATCTGTGTTAACGAACTTAATGTTGTAATAGGCTTTAAAAGTGGTCGGTATTTTACATACTTACCTACTATTTGAGGGAAAGTTATTTCAGTCTATCCTAAATCAACACGATTGCTTTAGACCAAGTATAGCCTTAAGCCAAATTAAAATAATATAGTGGCAGAATCGTTGTGGTGACAAGAGAATAATAAATTTTGAGCATCAAACCTGTTGCGTATCTTATATTTTTTTTAATTTATTTTGCATATGAACTGTACGGTTTAGTTTGAGGATTCCAAGGCGTATTAGATTTGGTTTGTCCTTCTTTCACGCTGCAACGGAGCAAACGGCTCGACGAGTTTTTTCTTTTAGCCTAACGAACAAACCACCTGATGGTAAGTGGTCACCGTCGCCTTTGGACTCTCGCAACACCAGAGGCGTCGCCAATGCGTCACTGGCGTGAGCTCTTTTTGCGCCTTTGTTAAAGAACCCCATGTCATAGTCCAGATTCTTTGCATATATGGGCGTTTTAGGGTGGAGATTAACATACTCGTTGGTTGCTTAAGTCCGGAAATATGCACGGTGTAGGTGCACATCCTAGTATTTACTAAAACGAACCATCCAAGCTCTCTGAAGTATAAACGTCAGCATTTCGTCAGCATCCACGGAGCTGACAATGACGTAAACATTGGCACAGCACCGCGTCCGCTTGGCAGACGGGAGTTCCGGGTTCGATGCTCCGTTCGTAGAAATGCCTAGGTACATACTTACGTGCGTTACGCGTGAGAGTTGACGACAGGCATCTTATCGAAAGGATGGGCTTGGGCGGAGAAAACCCAAGGAAGGTTGGCAGTCGTGGAGTGTTCGGAATATACTTACCATAGAAGTATTCGAAGAGGATTCGGTGAGTACACAATACACATGCATTCCCAAGGTGTTTCGACGTGAGTTGTGATATACTAAAATGTATTCCCAAGGAGGGTTGGCATGAGCATGGAATGTTCATAACGGCATGGCATGGCATGTTCATAACGATAATTTAAAAAACATTTGAGAACTTAATCAAAAAACGAAACAGCATTCAAACAAATGCATCCTCTTCTCTTATTTGATGTGCCTTATAGGGTCCATGATGCCTGTTATAACTAGGCTTTACCTAGGAGGGTCAACGTCAGCAACTCACCACTTCCCCCTCCACGGACTCGTCATTCTGTATATGGTTCGGCAGGAAGTCCAGATGCGAGTACAGGAACCAGGTGGACCGCCCCCCCAACCGGACCTTCCCCTTCTCCCGGCGGTGCGACGCGAAGATGGAATTGAGCTTCTTCTTTAGGTCGGTGATGTCACATTCGAAGGACTCGGCGAGGTGGCAGAAAGCCTCGTACTTGGCGGTCTGGACCCGGTAAAGGTTGTGGTGGGAGTCCCATAGCTCGGGCTTCGCGCGGTACTCGCTGACGAGGCGGATCACCTGCTCGTTGGTCCACTCCAGCAAATGATTTGACACTGGGACGAGAAGAATCATCACCGTTATTTGATTTATTTATTTATTTACGCTTGCATTTCTACAAAGGGCGGACTTACAATACAATACCAACATTTTAAAATTTATTTCTAAGCAAACATTCTGTATGTATGTATGCAGGGGCGTGCATTCCATACATGGAAATAAGAACTGCCTACCCCACAGAATTGACCAACAAATATAACTATAACTTTATTCTGTATTGTTTTAAGCTATTTAATAGTTATTTATGACCGATACAGGGTAGGTATCAAGACGGTTAACGGTTAGAATTTCATGTAAGATGATTATTATTTTCAGTATTTTACATTTTAATGGATTCTCAGTGCCTAGCCTGTATTTTTATCTTGTGCACCCCACTGTATGTATGTATGTATTATGCATGTATGTATGTATTATCTATGTATTAGTATGTATAAGTCTATGGTTTGAACTTGGGAAAAGTAACGTAAAAGTTACATTTTGAACCATGTAACATAACAGTAACATGGCGGAATCAAAAGTAACGTGAAATGTTACCAAAGTTACATTCTGGCAACGCTGATCCCAGACCGCTTCCTAACTTATTTACGAAAGTACTTAATTTGTAAGCATTTAAGTTTCTATTCCCGTTAAAAGGCAAATTTTGGCTAACTTACTTATCAATTTATTATGCTGTCACTGTCGATAAATTCCCTCCGTCACAGTGCAATGTGAACCCTATTATCAGCGCCCACGGTTCAATCGACAACGCTCGCGATTACACAACGCGCGGTACAGATAACGCAAGAACTTGGAAGCAGCGGCGCGTTCGAACGTATTCGTACACGTTCGTTCTGGCGCGAGCGCGCGGGCGACTGGCGGGCGGAGGGCGCGGCGCGCTCGGAGCCGCTCGGGGCCGCTCGGGTGGGTTCGCCCCTCTCGCGAGCGTGCAAGCGTGTAGTATTTGATTCGTCACGATTCACGTCGAGTACGACGATTCGTCGCGAGCGGTGTGAGCTCACAGCTGTTTTGTAATGTTTCGGTAAGCGTTGGGGTTTGTTCGGGTGTTCGAATGGAATTGGGATGTGAGCATACCGCACGCTTAATGATACAGACCTAATAAGACAGGCTCGGATTGAGTTACGCATACTCACAGGCTTCTGTCAACGTCGTCTATGATTTCAAATTGAAATTACAAGGACACTCGCCTTGTTTCTTGACACAACGTAACATGGTTCTCATTAATTCTTATGTGTTTTTGCACCGGATAAAATTACAAAATGTTTTTTTGCGTTTTGACATAAATAGATTATTTTTTTGAGTTATGCCAGTACATCATTAACGTTGCGATACATTAGTGAATGTAACTAAACTAGCAGTTATGTTATTCTGATCATAAAGCGCCATGTAAGAGACAATCATGTTAATTAAAAAAGGGCATTTATCTGGTTTGAAGGCTAGTAATCAAGCACTTATAAGTAAGTTTTCCGATTTCAGAATGCGCATTATGCAGTTCGGAAGTTGTCAAAAAAAGGTTAACTATTAGTTTTAATCTGTGGTAATTAAAACGCGTCTTTGGTTATTTAAAAAAGATCGTAAGCGTATTTTTTTTTTTTTCGATTTTACGCTTGAGCATTGGTGGTAGAGTAGGTGTCTGGCACCGATTTCATATCTGATATGTCTAGATCGAACTTCGACTTTTAAAACTTTCATACATAGGTAGGTACCAAAATTGATATATTTCCCCTACACCAGTGTCATTCGTAATGTATCATGTGTGAGTACACTAACTTCACGCACACATCTGCCGGAAAATGTTGCCGTTTCCTTGAAAATATTCTTTCGAATGCTCCCTCTGTACGTTTTAAATAGTCAAAGGTTACATAAAAATTGTTTCAGGCCTTAGTAAGCGTACACGTGAAATGCTGAATTACAAAGATTCATCTGTAACGAATGACCACTTAGCGAACGCATATTCTAATTAAAAAATCTAACAAAGCAGGGTCTAGCAATATAAGGTAATTAGCATGGCAATCCTCAGTAATCAGACGGCAACAAAATTAAACGACACTCAAATGAATAATTACAAGCAAAGACAAAGACACTTCTGTTCCATTGACCATTGTAATCAGAACTATTGACTCATACAATCTCCTTACAACTGCCACCTTCCGTATACTGGACACTAAAATCTGATACAGACAATAACTATTATAACGTGACCTCATGCGTCAAACGGGCTTCAAGGCATCAGAAGTCCAATTATATCGGACGTTTACTAATGCTGAGAGTAACCGTTTACTCAAGGAAGACCTTAGAGCTAGTTCACGTTAGGTCGGACCGTCAGTTTACCGGCACGACAAATGTGTTGGATGTTAAATTGGCATATTATTATGTATTTCAAAAGCGCTGTTCACATAACGGC
>DWLO01003543.1:0-10847 GCA_018245335.1 Dalla quadristriga | reverse complement strand
GGCCACCCATTTACTTGTTGGCCGGAAACGGTGCGGCTTAACATTCTCAATCAATTACGATTGAAGCTCGCCGCGCGACCACGAGCGCTTCAAATCATTATTTTAGATTAAACAAAAACCCACTCTAATCAGCGTGAATTAGCTGCGTACGCACACACCGAAGAAATTGCATTAATGATACGTCATGCAACAAGTCATCATTATTAATATTCGTAATTAATAGTCATCATTAAAATAAAACAATGACGTACATATTTTATACTAGCTGTTGCCCGCGACTTCGTCCGCTTTACATTTATGATCAACTATTCTACCACCTTACCAAGAATGCTAACACCTGTCGACCTAAGTACCTCGTACCTAAAAGAGTAAAAAATTGTTTTCGTCGTTTTAATCTGAATAATCACTGATCTCCCCTACTAACTTCCTCCACCTATTCTAGCACCCTAGGGGTCGTTTACTAAAAGCATTGAATCATGCCGTCCTATACTTACACAAAAGTCAAAATACCAACGTTCGTGGCTTCAGCCTTCCCAATGAAGTAGATTCATACCACTTTTCAACCTTAATTTCACCCTTTTAGGTGTTGGATTTGGCAATTTCCATTCTTAGCTGACGTCTCCTACATCCTGCCATAGCGCAGTGGGTGAGCGGGTGGGTGGACGGGTCATGCACCCTATTAACTAGCTACGAATTTTCAAATGCATAGGTCGATTAGTTATCCAGATGTCGTGTTTAATTAGCGACTGTGTGAGTGAATATCCTTTCGATTGTATACATTTTGCTACAAAATGCTAACAATTGCATTTACGCGCCCAATTAATTATAAACGCCAATATGTACCTGCTCAAACACAAGATATAAAATACTGATTTATGAGCAAAGAATATTTAAAACTGACGTTTTTTATCTTAATCTGTATGAGATTACTGCTGAGCAAATTGAATGATAAATTATTATTACATATAATGAGCTGTGCCTCTATCTGTAATACGAAACTTTGACATTTTTTTTTGCATTTTTACTCATTTTATTAGTCAGACATATTTTATGACAAATTATATACTCACTAACTTAATGAATGGTCATCGACAGCCCTACGCTCGTGACATTCTCTCAATATAATTTAGTTACTGCCTAGTTGGAGGAAAATATGCTGAGACTGTATTTAACAGCGTAGTTTCACTTTATAAAATGATGTACCTACCTATATTTAGCAAACATTAAAATTTTCTAGAGGTTTGTCAATTAGGCAAATTCTTTTTAAACGTACCAGCTTATACCATGTTACTGAAAACAGGACCCGAAGACGCCAGAATCAAAAGGAAACCAGTGTCCCTTTTTCTCGATGAACCAATATCGCGCCGAGAGCCCAGCCTGGGGCGAGCGATCCAGGAATCCTTCGTAGTTGTATTATGAATGCGATAATTTGTGAAGAAAACTACTAAAATAATTAGTCTGAAGTTTGGTCTTAAGGAGGAAGAAAGAAGGAGGTCCAGAGGAATTACAGCTGAAATTAAACAATAAGTACCTAATTCCTAAAATACTTATCAGTAAATTTATCTTACATATTATATTAGGTTATTTTTTAAGTTTTATAAAAAAAAACAATTTAAATTATTCCTTAAATATGCTTCATCCCTTGTCTAATAAGGCCATCGCTCTACATAACGCTGCAGTGGTCAAGCCGCAGCGCTGATTTACAGATACAAAATTTACAAATACAAAAAACATTAGAATAAACTTGAAAGGACTAATAGGTGAATTGCTGGAGTACCTATGTGTCCTGTAAGTCATGCCATGTCATGTTATGTTATGAAATGAGAACACGATCTGCGAGACAATGTTTACATGACACACGGCGGACGCACGCGCGCGGCGCACGCGCACCATTGTTCGCGCGCCAGCCGATGGTGCGCGTACGCCTGTGACGTCACGCGCCGCGCTCAGAGTCACGCCGTGAGGTGTATCCTCACAGCGGTTGCGTACCCACTCCCAGTTGCACAAGCCCATTAGCAGGCTGGCAGCAGGCGCTAAATACTCTATGCGCTTCGAAGTTGATTGAGGAAGAGACTCAGAGCCTTGCTGCTTACATCAATTGCAATTCCATTCAAATCAAAACTTTTTATTTCATCATGAGGTAGTTACATACACTTGAGGAACGTCACAACAGAAGGGGCTACCCTTCAGGATCCTTAACCTCAAAGGTAGCAACGCATCTGTGGCCAGCTTCGAACAGGACCATTACTAACCACTACCAACCGGACTATCACTAACACCGACTAACAGGACTCACAGTCTCTAACAGTCCCTTCTCTCATAGTCCTTATACCCCCAAACCCTCCACCTAATCGATTGCAGCAGCGTGATGGAGTCCGCCCCAAGCTTCCTCCATTGTGAAATAAAACTTCTGTTCTTTCTTACGATATTTTATTTTATGATATCAACCTACTTAAACAAAATGTGTTCCGTCAAGAATGTTACAGGAAGTTTTGGGCTGTTAACTTCTCTGGTCTCTTACCCGCACCGGGATTAAATTTTAAAGTTCCACGGACTATCCACACAAAGTTTTGTTGATGAGGTACATTTTAGACTGGTTGACTGTTGGACGTCTTAATTTTAGCGTAGAGGCATTTTCTAATGGATATGTGCGTCCATGTCATTACAGATCATGCATTCATGATGTTGTCATTTGCAA
Source organism: Dalla quadristriga (assembly GCA_018245335.1). Lineage (NCBI taxonomy): Eukaryota > Metazoa > Arthropoda > Insecta > Lepidoptera > Hesperiidae > Dalla > Dalla quadristriga. The sequence goes on along the minus strand of DWLO01003543.1, from coordinate 8,149 downwards.
TAATATATTTTTAACGCTTTGTTCATTACTAGTTTTTAAAATAATAAAATCCTATAATGGATATGTTATTGTGTCAAAACTATTCTTTGGGGCTTTTGAGTACCTTAAAAAGCGCTCATATTTATCATACCAATAAATAAAATTTGAGTGTCTGTCTGTGATATTGAAATTAAGGTCAATAAATAAATGGAATATGATAGCTAAACATAATCAACCATTCTAGAATTATTGGGTCTGTCTGCGTTTTTTTTTCGCGAATAGGATCCGAAACTGCTAAAACAATTTTGATTCTCAGGGATAGTAGAGGGTACCCTACATTACGACTTTAGTAAGCGGGCGAAGTAGTGAGCTTTCCCTAATGCTATAATAACTATGTACAAGGGGACACGCTTAAGTTTGAACACAAACGTCCGCCGTATTACGTACTTAGGACGTTTATAAAAACGCCTTAATTAAGTTACAGTGATACATTTAATCGTAAGTTAATAATAAATAACACGCACAATAATGTTTGATCTTTCTCGATAACTTGAGACAACTCGGACAGCGGGATCCCCACTATTATGTAATCGACAATATCTGTTATTGCACAAGTTTGCGACTTTATTGATAGAGTTTTGGAAGTAATTTCGATACACACCAGTGTGTACGACACTAACTCTTGTTGTTGTTGTAGATGGATAAAATAATAATAAGTGTGATGAATTTGTTATTGTTTAATAATAATTAAGAGCAGATTTCGTAAAACATTTGCAAAACATTCGCAATTTATTCTGTGCCTAAGTGTCCAAGTGACTTCGCTTAGGTCACCCTACGATTTTGGTATTGATTTTATTTTGTTTATTATTTAATTTTCGTTAAAGCCATACCATAAATGTTACTTATAGCGCGTGTACGCACACATACACGCCCCCGTTTTATTATTTTAACATGGTTATGAAAATTTGTAAACACGTAGATAGATGTTCTGAGATAATAATCTAGCATCAAACAATGATAATCGCCAAAAATACACGCGGCGTAATAACTGTAAGTACAAATTTTCCAATGCTACAAAATGTAATCCTCATTGCTTACATATTACTATACTACTCGTATATTCTGTTGGCTCAGAGGATAGTAAACCAAACAACTTGGACTCTCAAGCCCACATATTGCAAGATTGACAACAGCTAAAGCTCTACTAAATTACTACCTGAGCGGTTTACAGGACCATAACAGTCTTCATTTTCTGGTTATTAATAATTCCTTTCTTAAGCAAGAATAATCTTATTTTGCGTCAATTTTATCCTTGAGGAAGCGGTGGGATCTTTTTTTCAGACGGCGCGAAATCACTGTCTTTAATCGTCTTTAAGAAAATGGCTTCGGTGCATTTCATCGGTTGCTCTAAAGAATTTTCTCTTTTTAATATGAGCATCGATTCCAATTACAAAAGATCAAAGAATCGCCGCGCGGCCCACTTCGTCTTTGTTCAAACGAAAGATGAATTATTCAGAGAGCTGGAAACGTTTCAATTGGCCAGCTATAAAAAAGGCAACGGTTCGTTGCTTTTTCCACTGAATTAAAAAAATTCTTTATATTCCAATAACGAAATAATATTTAAAGATTTTTAATTTGATCATTTATTTTTGTACTAACCACTCGGTCTTGGTAGAAGTTAGTAGGAGGGATCCCATGGGCTTCCGCGGCCACTTCTCGCCACATGTCCATTGGCCGTTTGCTGTTTGCCGCTCGCCCATAAAAAAAATGCTACATTGTCATGCCAGTGTAAATTTTTACATGTGTAGTTATAGCACCAGCACCTGGCAGTCGTCCGTGATCGAGTGAACCGGCTGTACTCGAAATTATTGAAGCGTAATTTATGCGCGCAATTTGTACGCTACGCGAATTCGCTTCTTGCGCCATTCATCACTGCTGCTAGCGGAGCGATTCATTTCGACAATCGTCAGTATACAATTTAGTTACGAGTAGTGACTATGTTTAAGTGCGTGTTTTATTATCATCGTGTATCGCTCATACAATTCTATTCACAATCATTTCCGTGTTTGCCAGATTTGGCAAACGGGATACTAATTAGGATCCAAAATCTAATAAGCGTCAAACACATCCACCCGTAAGTACCTACGGAGTAAAGGAAATGGCAGAAAAAAAGATTGAATGAATAGGATTATACAAGCTGAATGCATATTGTAACTTTTATCAATCAATAAATGTTTTGCTTGTATGATTTACTATACCAGGCCTGTGACAGTTCATACAAACGAAACGTTTTATTCATCTACTACCTGTACACGAGCTTCGAAAGCATCGAAAGCGATTGAAAGAATCAGGTATATCGAAGCAGAAAACTGTTATCGGACTTATACACAATATTATAGCTTTGTGCCGTTATTCAGGTATTTACATAGCATACAGGCAACTCAATGGTTTGTATGGCAAATATTTGTAGACCGTGGTTTTAATAATACTAGTTTTATTTTTCGTGTACACTGTAACTTTTGTAACTGTATAACTTTTATGGCCCTCCTGTAATGATAAATAATACAAAAAAACATTACGTATAAATGGTAGATTATACTCTTAATGGCCCTACACTTTCAAGACTTGGCCGAATGCTTATGCTCCCATAAATGCCTGCCCCAGTAAGAAATATAAGGTACCTTACCTAAAGCCGTTTCTTATAAGACACTATGACACGATAAACTTGAGTGTACATCGAATCCTCGCAGATGCCTTGATACCTTGAGAATATTAATTTATTTGCAAACATTAAACCCTTTAGAAGTTATGCGAAATATTTTTATGGATAAGCTAGGATTACTTCGTGTTTGGAGTTAGATATAGATAAGATCCGGCTTTGGCTTCCGATTCCCGGTGTCGCCGTTTCCGCCGGAACCCCGCCCGTTAATTTTATTTTAGTTATGTTCGTAATAAATAATACCATATCGATTTTTACAAACTACTGAGGTTACGTTACCAACATAAAGGCATAATCATCACTGCTGAGCACGGATGTCATTTAAGACTAAAAAGTATTAAAGTTCACAACACTAGGAGCCGTATTGTGAAACATTTCTCTTCCTCTACATATCCGTCGTACTCAGTCGTTGGATAGTTTAAAGAAACAGGTAAAAGAATACTACTTCGACGTCTGCAGCCGTTAGATTCCTTTCATCCTCTGTGTTCTCCTTCTTTCGTGTTGTTTAATATCTTAATATTATTATCGTTTAACGTATATTAAATTCTTATTTCTATAATTTTTCTGCACTGTATAATGTACACCTTACCTCATCTATACCCTTTCTTCATCTCCTTTACTCAAAGGTTGCCTGGAAGTGATCGATTATTTAGCGAAGAGGCCGCTTTTTGTATTATTTTATATTTCAATGTTTTACTTCTGTTAAGTTCTATTTGGTGTGTATTGATTGTATTGTATTGTGCATAGTATTGAGGAAACTATTTTATCTCATCTATCATCATATTAACAATATTATCTATATTATTACATCTTCTCGTCAGACGTAATCTGACGTTACTTACGCCAACACATCTAAATTTAGCAAAGATGAATAGCGTAAAAAGCATATCCGGGAACAAATGGCGTGAAATTACGTTTCAATAATTTCGTAAAGCGGCCGGAGGCTCTCAATCATGGGCCGGCTGCCAGGTGTTGCCATCGCGACATCATTGATAAAAAAATATTTTCGTTATTAAAAACTATTAATTTTATAAATGTGAAAGTAACTCTGCTTGTTACTTCATCACGGTTAAACTGCTGAACCAATTGCTTCCAAATTTTACACAGGGGTAGTTTGAGGTTCAGAGGAGGACATAGAAAACTGTTTTCTGTCGTTCGAATCGTCCGAGTGATCACTTTTTATTTTTTATTTGGATAACAATGTATGACGAAGTGTGGTAGAGCCTGTATACTGTTGGCCCGGGGCGGTCCCACTCATTTCTGCCGCGAAATAATTTTTTTTCAACTATTGTGTTCCGGTCGGCTTTCCGCTATAGCATTGCTTGCTGTTAAAAATGTAGGTACAACACAACATTTAAAACAATGTCTCATTACGGCCGTTTAGTGTAATGTTTTGTCATAACAAACTTTTACTAGGCGTTTAACAGGCGTTTGACAGTCAATAAACGCGATTCTAAAGTTTTTTGTGGTACGACCGTAAAATCCCAATAACATTCTGCTATGTTTAAGAGAGACAGTGAAAAGAAAATCCACGCAGACGGAGTCCCGGTTATTCAAAAATTACAAATTCAATTATTATGCACTAGCTGGTGCATAATACATTTTTGTGTAATATTATTGTCACTGAAATGAACAAAATCAGCTATTAGAATAAGAATAAAGAACATTTAGTCCAGTTGAGTAATAATGCACTTATACCTAAAAACAATGACCTATACAAAACAAGTCGTTAAAAAAGTAATGTGTCAAGTACCAACTACCGAAATTCAATTAGAGATTTTTTTATATAAGAGCTTCCGTAATTAATTACTTGATACAGAATTCAAATTAATTTAACCTCCATAACAATGCATTACTAAGACATTAAGTTGTAAATAGTCCTATGGACCCCAAAGCAGCCCCTATTTACTATTCAAATCAAGCCCCTTTTTCATCTTCCACGGGTGCAATAAAAATTAAATTATACAGAATTTTATTATCTTCCTCTTCGGACTCATAACTCAGAAGAAATATTCATGAGGAAACTTTTTAACTAGAGATTTGTAATTGTTCCAAAGTATTTGTGGCCCAAAGTTAATTTCAGTGATTGTTTGAAGCAACATAAATTTGAAGTTTAATCGATAAATTTTGTTCCCAAAAATAGGGTTTCCGGGAACCCCAAGTCAGTGTTAACACTTAATTCGATTCAAAAGTCCAAGGAAAGTCAGGGTTCGATTAACACTCAAACTGCCGAAAATTTTCCAATCAGCCCCTGTAAATTGGAAAACTTTTATATGCGTTCAAACGTCCAGGTACCCATTCCTGTAGCCGGTTGTGAACAAAGTTTTTGTTCAGTATCTATAAAATGATTGAATTTGAGGGTGAGTAGAGTGTGGGAGTGAAGAAAGATGTAAGCGTCAATAGGAATGTAATTAATTTGTAAAGGTACATACAGATTATTAGGTTATACTTTGGTTATTATACTATTTTTAACATAGTCGGTACCTCATACTATAATGTAAAATTTTAGGAGAAATTGACTCAGCTTTGTTACAGGCAGATATCACAAAATAACTCTTACAAAATACACATCTGACATAAGGCAGGACTCCAATACAGTTTTATTAAATATAATATATATGGTACGAGTACATAATAATATAGATTTGCCCGTGGCGAAGCCCAAGTAAAGTTCTCAAATCCATCCCAAACGAACTGTGCACTTTTTCAAGATGAAAAGTAGCCTCTATTACTTTCCGGCTCGTCAACTATCTCTAGGCAAAAAATCACTGCAATCCGTTGCTCCGTTGCAGCATGAAAGAAGGACATACCGACTAACACAAGTTCCCATTTATAGTATTGTAAAGTAGTGAAAGTTACAGTGATTAATCCAGAGCACCTAGGCCTGCAACATTCGTCATGTAGTCATGACGTAAAGATATTACATATCAGTTGACAGCTTTCATTACATATACAACATCCTTTAATAAGGTCCCACCATATTGACCACGATAGCCGATCGAATCTACTGGTTGTATAACAATACCATAGTAATATAACGTTGTTATTAGCGCGCTGCAAATTGGTTTTTGGCTCGATACCGCGCAACCACACGCCGTTCTCGCGGTCATTAACAATTTTGGCAAAGCTACATCAGCCCGCGTCTAACTTATGACTTTATGAGACTCCAACCCGGCTAAATTGCCATTTACAAGCTATAAAAAAATAACTGCGCCGCCTATCATAACTACCTACGGTACATATGTCAATACATGCTAGCAAAATATTTACTCTTCTTTTTAAAATTCGAAACAAGGTGGCCATACAAAAGACGACTCCCGGCTAAAATTAATACAATTTTATTGTAGGGTGTACATCAATCACTATATTAATTTACACGAAGTTTCAGTTTATTTCACAGTAATCATGCTATGTAAACAACGAAACGTAAGTTCATGGCTGTAATTTGAGTACGTTTTCAGCGTCCTAACAGTTGTTTTAAATTATTCTCAATTTCTTGTACGTAAAATCAGCCTTTGCATTTGCAAACGAGTAAGTAGAAACTTGCCGTACCTTAAACAATAAGTACTAACGAAGAGGCATCGCTCGACACTGAGTAAATGTACTGATATTCTAGCTTCTATTTTTACGTTCATTAACATTTCTGACTTGTTACCCCAGATCTCATGTCCGATTCTTATTAGTGTTGTTTGTAGATAAAACTGTTGTAGAGAACAATTTCTTTATGTACTAAAGTATTTAAGTACTGCTGTTATACTAATAATACGAGCAACATAGCCTGAATGTCACTCACTAGAGGTCATTCTTAGTTGTTATTACAACTAGTGGAAGCCCGCGGTCATACTCGCGTTAATATAGGGTTTCAGCGACATACAGCGGCTTAAGACAGAAAGACGGCTGTAAATAAACAGAAATTCTATGACTAAGTCCTGGATTAAAACCCGAACTTCCGAAGAAGGAGGCCGAAATTCCACGCGGTCACTACCCCACAGCTGCTCCAGGTTCCAGTAAAAAAAAAGCAATCTATCTGCGTAAAATTCGTTTTTCTATACAAAACTTCCGTCCCCATATGAACTATTAACATAGATTATTGAATTATTAACATTATTTGTCATGAATTGTCATTGAGAAATTTAATTCCATGCCAGTTTTAAATTATCAGAATTGAATTAACTTGTCTGAATTCTCTAAATTTTCAAGGGTTTATTTCAGATAACAATTTAAAGACGCCTCTTCTTTATTATATTGTTTAAAATAATTGACAGTGCTTCAGCCATTCACCGCGTATACGAGTGAAAGCTAACATTCCCCCGTCAATTCATTTGCCGCGATCCAACATCGACGTAAGTATAAATCCCGTCCCTTTCATAGCTATTCTGTATCCTGAGCTATTCGTATCGTGATGCTGTATCGGGATCATTGCCTATTCAAACGCTTCGTACCGATTAAAAACCGAGCGAGCCTCGGCTTTCAGAATTTATAAATGAAATGTGCAAGGTATGTTTGATTAACATTTACACATTATTTTTTGTCACACGACCACTTTATTTGCTCTAACGTTTGCCATGTATAATTGAAGAGATATATACAATTTTAATTCAATACGTGCATGTACTTAGTGTACTTAATTCGTTAAATGTAAAATTACTTAATCTCTATATTTTTTTTAAATACCTAGTGTTGACTGACGGACTCATTAGGAAATTTGGATTTTATTAGTGAGGTTTCACCTTTAGTATAGCCTTTGGCCACGTTATTAACATCAATACCGAAATTGGACTCAAATTGTTCTCTCAATTAGGGAACTCGCTAAGAAAGGATTTTACAAAAATCAACCTCTAAACAGTGGTTAGAAGGTTGTATGAAAAACATTAATTAACCGCGAGTAAAGCTGCAAGTATCAGATATATTCTTTTATATATATAAGTATTCTATATATATAAGGCGATATAGACGTTACTACTAAGAAGACGAACGCGTCGTGTTTAAGTTTATCAACCAATCACTCACCTTTTCGATACATACAGAATAAGTTACATTTAAGTAAATTGCTAATAAATTAAAATTACAGTTAGGATGAATCAATATCACCGTAATTAATTGTCAATTCAATAAATACATTATCGTCAATTTAATAACATGAAACATAGATTATGAAATGGTGATGATGACCATTAAAATAACGTTTAAAATTAAATTACCCCATAAGCGAACTTTATAATTTAAAATGTCTAACTTTACATACCGGATTTCGTCATGAAATTATTACTAGATTGCGCGACCATACGACTGTAAGGAAAAGAGGACGATAATAATTGTGCATAAAAATTAATTATTACCAAGACCCTTCCGGACCATTCATCGTTACTGTACGTAGCGTTGCGAGTCGGGAAGATTTAGAGCAGTAATATTATAAATTCGGAATATAAGTACTCTCGTTCAATTTTGAGT
>DWLO01003542.1:0-10847 GCA_018245335.1 Dalla quadristriga | reverse complement strand
CTTCTGTACATCTAATATTAATACAACAAGCTCATAGGGATGTCCGGAGCAGCCCTAACTGGAATTAATGTAACAAGAGGACTCTAAGTGTATTAATTGCTTCAATGTCATCAGTAATGCTGTGCGTGGCAGAATGCTCAAGTGCACATATTGTGTTGTATTACACATTAAAGTGAACATATTGTGTTGTATTACACATTAAAGTGAACATATTCTGTTGTATTACACATTAAAGTGAACATATTGTGTTGTATTACACATTAAAGTGAACATATTGCATTGTGTTACACATTAAAGTGAACATATTGCATTGTGTTACACATTAAAGTGAACATATTGCATTGTATTCTACACTTCATTCATATCAAAAGCCACATCTAGTAACCGCCTGGTTTGCGTTTGGTGCGACACCGATGAAATTAAACCTCCGTTGCCCCAATGTCGAGCGCACTGCTCCTTCCGCTCGATTTGAACGGCTAAACGTATCGCTTGCCCGGATTGGACGCGTTTACATTTATAACGTTTGAATTCATTTGTTCGTGTTTACGGTACTTGGTAGAGTAGCAGTCGAGTGAAAATGCTAGGGGAGGGTAATAATGCAAATGCTTAAATCTCTTTTTAATGAAATCAATGGCAATGGGATATTCTTTTAACATGATGACATTAGCAATCGAGCATGCATTACCGCCATCCACTGCCGATTTTTTTTCCTCAGACTTTTTTTTCTCGGCCTACTCTAGATGATATAGGCCAAATAAATTATATTTTATAAAGTCGATGACTAAGATAGGTATTGTCTATCGTGACGACATAATGAGGTGTTAACAGGGAATTGGTCTGTGATTTCTATGAGATTTCGATGTGCTATGTTTTTTTTTGTTCCTGTTGTGACGTTTCTCAAGTGTATGTACCTTATGATGAAATAAAAAATATTTGACTTTGACTTCGCTTATAGGCATCTATGACAACCTTTAAATCGGGCTGTACGAAAGACTGTTAGTTAGTCAGTCCTTTTTTTTTTAAAATGCTTTTACTTATCCCGCCTGGCCTTGCGGACTTAGGCGGGGATGTGGGACTCGCCGGCATGCCGGAATACCCACTAAAACCCAGCGGCACCGACAACGTCGGTTGGGAAAACGAAATTACTATTCTGTAATTTTGTCCGGCGCAAAAGCAAATTATAAATAAAGAGGACCATGTTACGCTGTGTGAACAAAGTAGGCGAATTTCGTTGTGATTTCAATTTGAAATCATAGATGATATTTACAGACGCCTGTGAGTATGCGTCACTCAATTTGAGCCTATGTCTTATTAGGCCTGTATATCTTTAAGCTTGCAATATTTGGCAGATGTTATACTGGTGGCGTTTTTGAAAATAGAATCTTACTCTTACCAATTAATAAAATACGGGATATTAAAATTAATTAAAAATTTAATTAAAATTAAATATTTTCAGGGATTGTAGAGGGTACATCTCACTTACCGTGTAGATTGTTTTTATCTCAAACGGGTTTTTTAGTTATAGACCTTAGCGTCTGTACACCCCTTTTCACAGTTAATCATTTTCTGTATTTCGAAATTTCACGCGTGCGAATTCGCGGCCTCTCCTTAGGACTAAGTTGATCTACGTACAATCATGGTTCCGCTGCGACGACTCATTGACAATGTTACGCCGCATCGATCTAGCAAGCGGTTGGATGGGTGACAGCTAATAGCAAAAAAATTTGCTTCTTCCGTATTTACGTGCGGCCTAAAAATTTCGGACACTGGTTGGCCACTAACCCCTCCATAGAACGGCACTGGAGCAACGTGGCGGATACGCTCCGGGCCTTCTTAATTGTGAGGAAAGTCCCGTGCCCTGTAGACAGCCTGTACACTACAAGCAAATGGGTCGTAGCCAGTTGAAACGTGAACAATATTAGTGGTACCTTTATGCCAATATATGGGATGCGACGCGAAGGTGATAAAAGGCACGTCCTGGCTAAAAGGGTTCCACGCAGTCTTCATGGACAGCGGCTCGCCCTTGTTCCACATCAGTCTCACGCCGCGGAGATTGCGCTCTCTGAATGGAAAGCGGGCAGATTTACTCATTAAAGTAAATAAAAACAGTACAATTTTACTCCTGAAGAATTTGTGTTTGTATTCATTTGAAGCGGGTACGAGCTATTGTCACGTTGATTTATCGGAATCGCCCGATTAGGTTCGGTCCAATACATGGGTTCTTTTTTTCCTTCCTCAGGAGCCACTGAGCTGAGGAAGGCCCACGTAAGGACCGACACTAGTCGGGCGATCCCTATAAATCAAAAACAAAACAAGCATTATAACCGTGCCGGTTAAAGTATAGCCTTCTTACAATGCTGCGGTGTCTGACAACGAAGCTAGGATTGTTTTATCTCAGCGAACAGACAGCATGCTTACTTCGCAGCTTTCGAGATCAGAGCACCCTTACAAATAGTTTGAGGAAGCCAACTCGTGCAATGCAGTAACCCCTTTTACTTCTATGTCTAGCAGGTTAATTGCGTAGATCAAGTGAATGCGATACGAATCGCTTTGTGTTCCACAGTTCAGCAGGCCGACAAGGTTTTAATGTTCGCACATAAGGATTCTTAGTTTACAATCATTCTACTGGACGACACAGCATCGACATGATACTAACAATAGCATTGCAAACGCAAAAATGAATATCAACAATTTGTTAAATGTGTCTTTGGATTAAGTCATACGAGTGTCCTGCCCATGCCGTCTCAGCCCACTAAGGACGACTGATGATACAAGTATATGTATGATGATGATGATGACGGTATACAAGTTAGAAGTATACTATTTTTATTTACTTAGATAGGATTCCTCATTATAAAACATACCTTAAATATTATTATTATTTAGAACGATGTGTTAATATTGTTATTCATATTTACATGGTAATTTACAAGATGTGAAACAACATCATATTTTTTTAAAGAAAAACGATTTGTAGTAGTGATGTTCACTATACTAAATGGCCATAAAAAATTAACCAATGCTCAGTGTTAATGGCAGTGTTAAAATATGGTATCTGACCGTAAAGTATGCTCCCAGTTAGTAGTAATAGAACAAGAACCTCTAACTACAAAAACAGATAACCAAGGTCTACTAGAAGCTTCATCGAAAGCACAGATGGCATGTTGCAAATTAAAACCTTTTGCTGACATAAAGCTTAAGTCATACAACAATTTTATCTATTACAGTAAAAGTTTATTTGCTTCGAGAATCCAATTGTCTATCCCCATTGGGAATTTTCAATAGAATGGTGGTATTTTACACCCAAAGGCTTGACAAATTGTAGTACACTCCACTGTGTATCTTTCTCCAGAGGACTTTGGCGCGGTAAAAATACCCAATGGCAAATATCCGAGCGGTTTTAAAGGTATTTTGTGTTGTATATGCCGAGTGTACCTACTGAAGAGTTAAAATTGCGCCTTTAAAAGCTCTAAATCAAGATATGCAATACAAGTGAAGTCCCGTTAGACTTGTATCTTATAACAGAAATAACACAGCTCCAGCCCAAAAGCAAAATTAAAAAAAATTTCAATTACGTGTTTTAATAGGTATTGTTAATTGTCATTAAATTTGCTGTATTTGTACCCGATAAACCTAAGTCCGATAAGAATAACCAGTATAGCCTTGGCAAACTGACCAGTGCTAGTATAAATATGCACACTCCAGTCAAACGGCACTCCACTTGCGTTAATGAGAAACGAAGCGAGCAAAATTAATATCAGCAAACGCATCATATCTGCAACTACTGCAACTCAAAGTACCTAGGTTCAAAATACTTGGAATCGAACAGTTTTGCGTCCCCGTCGGCGGCAGTGCGCCGGCACAGGCGGTCTATGACGCAGTCTTTCACGACCGTGGTCACGCCGGTCGCGATACCGTTAAGACGCCTGCGACGAAACAATGATATCTTGTTATCAATGCAATTACAGAACATTATTTAGATATCACAACCAACAGTATCAAGCAACACGTGTAGGCGGCTTTTGGATTTATCCCCCCTGCCCTATCCCTAACATACACCAAAAAATATTCATATTAAAGTATACCCGTTAGATATGTTACAAAATACTGCAATAAATAAATAAATCAATAAACGCTTACACACTCACACCCTGCACTAAGTGTGTGTCCACAACCCGCAATACCCAGTATTGCGCGACACACAACACAACAATAAAACACAACACAATTTAACGAACAAGACCCGAGGGGATCGAACCCGGGACCCACGGCTAGTTAGACAGGGTCACTGACCAACGCGCCACCGAGTCGTCATAACTTTCGTCGTTATAACGAATAACTTTCTGGAGTGTCCTGATCAGTGCTGAATATTTACTAACTTTAGTATCAGGCTTACTATAACATCTTGTCATCATACAGTTTAACTACGTTAATTGAATGTCAATTTTTATTAGTATTGATAAGATCAATTTCCACATTCAACTTGCAAATGTAAGAAATATACTAAACTGATAAAAAAAATACAAGCATTTACAAATGTCATATTAATGTTATACTATCAGTGTATTTGAAGATAATAGTGAATCACACTTTAAATATTATTATTATTTTTCCTTGTACAGTTGGGAACAGGATACTGCAAGCATTTATTTAGTCAACATTTACAGGAACTTGTAATGTAATAAGTCCAGACTTACGGTACCAATGACGAAGGAGGATAGACTAGCTCTCCTATGACAATTGTATCTAGGTCATCTAAGTATGTTTTCTTGAAGTCAAGTTGCTTCATAGCAATAAAATCATACTTTATAGTCATGACCAGCCTAGACGTCAACAGAATTATCCTTTCCTTTTCAGTGTCCCACAGAGTTATTCTGAAACATACAGTTCTGTTTTACCAATAAATTAAATCGAAGTGTCTATCTATGTGTTTTATTTCAATGTGTCAAATGTTTTTTTTAGTTATAAATAGGCCTTAGCATCTGTACCCCAAGGGTCCCATTTATACCAACTTTTCACACTAGCAACATTCATATAACATCCTACATTAGACTCAGTGAGCTTTCTTTGTAATGCAAATAATCGTCACTGTAAATTATTCAATGTATTTCCAACTTTGACTTGCATCAAGTAACAAACACTCCCTATTCCCTAATAAAAAAATTCAGTGGCATAACTTGTAATAACAAAAAAATAGGAAACCACGAAATGAATACAACATACTCTGTCAACAACCACGAGCCTAAATACTCTCCATCCTCTGGAAATAGTAGTCCAGTTATGCATTCCTGTATGGCCAGCTCAAGGACACCCTTACGGAATGTAAAGAAATCCTTGATATTCTCCTTGTTGAAAGGCACATCATAGCGTGGGTACACAGACTGCACAGGATCTGTGGGGGCCGGGGTGGCAGGCTGCCCGTCTGTTCTTGCATCTGTTACAAAAAAATTATGTCATGCAATTCTATGGCTTCAGATTTATATTCAATGCAAGACAGATGCAGATGTTTCTGTAGTTGTTGTTGTAGCATGGTCAACTACGTTCAGTCTTCAGTCCCGAAACTATTGTTTGAAAAACTAACGAAACGAATTGGGACAAAAACATTTTAAAGTGTACGTAAATAAGTGGAATTTTAAATCTGCAGATTTAGATTTAAAACCCCACTGCCATTTTAACAAATCATATCATACGGTACAGAACAGTGGGACTAATCAAAATTTTATAGTTTTAATGCAATTACGTTTGGATTGACTTACACAACTCTTTGTAATTAATTTATAAAAACAATATTGATTTGAAAATGAACATTGTACCTGCGAAAGACGATGTAGACGAAGACAAAGAATCAGCACCAGACAGCACAGAAGGATTAGGGTTTAGGAGGTTCTTGTTTCGATTAGAACTATCTGGTGCATTATTTCGATTGTCCGCATTCTCTGCAGCAGTTTCTGTCGCCAGCTGCAGTGTACCGCCCCGAAACTCCAAGTCATCGTCGAGTAAATCAGACATTCTTCGCTAATCTCACTTTACTTAACTTATTTGTTTTGTCTTCAATTTCAGTTCCTGTATTATTCTAATAGGTATCGTTTGATTTGCGTAAATAATCGACCGGCTGATAAGAAAAACGTCACTCAAGAAGATGATAGGGATGTACGAACTACGATTAAATCTGATTGTTTTATATAAATCCCCGTAATCGATATAGCATCGAACGAAACTTCGATATATTGAATAGATACCGTTAACAACCTAGACACTTGCTAGAACCTAAAGAACGCAATATGATTTATTATAATACGATAATCAAGTGTCTTCTATGCTCTTTACGGAAACACACGATTAAATAAATTGTCTCGTAATGGGGCAGTGAAGTGAACCGAACAAATCTTATCGTGAGTTACCAACCAAAAAAGTAAACATACTTATCTCCTTCTACGACATGTCACATAATATTAAATGTCAAAAACATATTGATAAACGACAAAAAATCGGTGTATCACGTAGTTGTGGCGGGATCGATACAAGATATCGATGTGAAATTGTGCATCCTTATAGACTGAACTGGTGTTACCACATTCCGTATGTCCCAAATACAAGTTTCAAGGGTAAATAAACAAACACTACTCGTTTTCATCCTTTTATAAAGTGTTAAAATTTATACTTACAAACGAATTTTACAGTGTTGTGTTTTCACATTTATTTACTCTTATAGTTATTCATCGATATTTCCTGATTTTCAATCCAATAGTAAAAATTTGTTTAGGGGAATTAGAATGTTTATCATCAGTATCCGATAGATGGCGTGAAACGGCCTGTTCGCCTATGGTTATTTTAACATACAAATGATTACATTTATGGGTGACCAATAGTGGCAAAACTTTATGAGCGATTCCGTGCTTCAGACCTAGTGCTCCTATTGGAAGGTTTTATAAAATCGCAGTCGCTAAGCCTTGACTCGAGTTGGCCACTAACCCCTCCACCAACATCGTACTGTGTGATAAAGTGAACCTAGTAGGTAGGTTTGTAATAAAACAATGTTAAATACAAATTAAATATTTATTTTACAGAAATTCCTTATTCACATAATCTGGTATATAATCCAGGTATGGCAAATTCATATTTCACATAGGTGTAACTTATGTAAAAAAAATCATATTTATGTACTTAACTACAACTGTACATATTTATAATATTATATATAGGTACCTACACGATTTTTGAACTATTCGGAATTAAAATAAGCTTCAACTAAAATTGGATTGCACTTGGACCTATGCATTCATATTCGTAGAACAAATATTTAATTATATCATTTACATACTTATCTCATAAGTGGCAATAATGTACAAACATATTTTTAAGCTTTATACCTATATTTCTCTGTCTAAAACGAAATGTCCGTGTGTAGTAAAAATACAATAGGTACTAACCAAAAAAATCGAATTATCACTACCTACTATCCTACCTACCAACAATCATGTCAATTTGTGGAATAATGATATTCTTACAATAATTAATAAAATTGTAAATGATAATAGGTAATGCTAATATTATTGACATCCATACGTAATGTTACTTGTTTTGATTTACTGGTATTACCAAATCCTTCATTAATTGAAATTAACGTCTAAAACAATTGAGGCGCTGAGTTGGCACATGATAATTATTTTTATATTCTCTTAACGTAGGTAACCTACTCAAAGAACTTAACGACAAACAAAGTTTTGCACCTTTTTAGGTTCAAATTAAGTTGGTCAGTTGAACATTTGGGGGTAGATACGGACCTCAGCAAAATGTTACTCCTCCTGACTCCTGACTTATTCGCTGCGTCATTGACACAGTAACAGATTCGTACCGACCGGAAAAGGCGCCTATTTAGTATTCGCACCCCTTCGAATTTTATAATTAATACTAACAGATACTTATTACACGAAACAAACTTTTTTTTTTTTTTAATTTTGCGCCTATCTTTGTATGTCGCCCAGGTCACGTGAAATGAATCTGAATTCCTGAACCTGAACATAACTTTTATTTTAATTGGATTTTCCATTTAATCATTTGGCTAGTTGCACCCTTTTTAAATGACGCACAGGGTCGCGCCAGCCCCATAGGTACCTACGCCGTTGCACAGTTGTATCGAACCCTTCAAAAGTTTAGTAAGACAGAGTAACATCGTCGTTGCCACCGCTCAGTAGCAGCGACACCGGTTCCTGGGGCAGCGTGGCGGGTACACGATGCACTGGTCCATGCAATACACATCCGCTCCCTCGCGGCCCTCTAACTCACCTATCGCTTCGCATACTTGCCTGTGGGGATAACAAACCATTTTATAAGTTCATCTTCAATCTTAATAAATGCTTAAATAAACGCTTACACACTCGCACCCCCGCACTGGGATTCCCTGTGTTGGGGGTGGCGGACACATACAGAAATCAACACAATTAAATACACCCAAGACCTGAGTACAAACATTTATCTGCCAAATAAATGTTTGGTACCCGACCGGGGATCGAACCCGGGACCCCAGTTCGTCAGTCAGGGTCACTAACCAACGCGCCACTTTGTCGTCAGTATATACGAAAAATACCTCGTTGCTACTTACGGGCAAGCACACAAGGCGTCGGGGCAGTTGGGCGGGTACCGCAAGCAGTTGGTCTGACACCAGTTCTGCATGCCCGGTATCACCCGGTACGCGTGTGAAGGCAGGCACACCTGGTCCCTGGAATCATACATCGCAGTCAAGATTTAGTTACTTGACAATGGGCCGCACAAACCAAAACCTATGTGAAATCAATAAGCAATATTATGTTTGCCTTGGTATATTTGTAATTTATATTACATTATTATGTACAAAATTACATTATTATGTACAAATATTACGATATATAAAGATATCTATACCAGGAATATACATCCTTCATCCTTTATATTTTTACCATACCTTATTCTCTTCAATCTTCCGGCCCTCGTTGGGCGCCACTTCTAGAATGAGTAACGAAACGAATTCCTTTGTGAAGATATACAGTCCACCTACTGTTAACTGTCAACCAACACCAAAAAATACATTTAACGGACCTCAAGTAGAACCACAGTTCGTAGCTATTGATTGGCTCTTCTTACATAAGAGTTGTGTCTCGGAGTTACAAATGTTTGATTACCTCAACAGCCACACTCCAGGCCTAGTTTGGTAACTGCAAAGCAATATCGTTAGATAAGTTGCATACATTATTTACATATTTGAGTTAGACACTCCCAGATATATTTTAGCTTCTAGTGAGATACGCGATACGCCAACTGTCACTGACGCTGCATGGATGAAAGCATCTGCAGCTGCATCTGAACCGTTCAGCTACCTGGCGTGATAATAAATAAATGTCTTCCAACTTATCAGATTTTTCCTTATGTATTTTACAGCATGTACAAATTATTTACACTATACACAAAACAAAATAAAAGGGAAAACGATGCAATAGGATTCAATTACTACTTACAAGGTTAAAAAGGTACACTAAAAGATACACAAGGTTAGTCACAAATTGTATGATTAACACTAGGTAGGTACAATAACTACGAAAGTTACATTTGCTGGAACAAATATTAGGGAATTATTCACAACATGGAAACCGGGATCCGGAATGAGGCGGGTACGTGCATCACCTCGATACCAACCAAACACCGTCAATCCGTAACAAAAACAAATACCTAATAATGTGTGGTGGACCAATGTCCTCCGCAGTGTCTGATATATCGTTGCTGAAAGAAAATGTATGTATGAAACAGTGCGTGATAAGACAACCGTAAGATAGAAATAATAAATAGTAGATAAGTATATTATAGAGCATGGTGTAGAATATTACCTAATAATAACACGCAATGCTTCCTTTTGGATACTCTTATGCAACATTCTGAAAATTATGCAATACAAATTATACAAAAGTATGTTAAAGGATACCTACGTTACATGTATAAATATATGTTAAGTATAATAAAGGGAGGCAGTTTGTTGAATGATGGCCGGAGCTAAACACTGATGAAGTGTTGAATAAATTTAAACTGTTTTATAACAGCTCAGATTTCAGTTGGAAACTCAATTAGTAGTATGAATCTAAAAAGCGTCTAATAACTATTTATTAACCACTAAGTGCATAAAATATACAGTGCACATATAATATAATAATATATCTATATATTTATATTTTTTTATATTTTTTTTCAGCTGTATAATAGTTTTGTGAATAAATAATGTATATATACATATATATATATATATATAATCACAGAATCTTACTAAGCCAGTATAGGTAGCTATAGGTAAAAAACCTACTTAGTAACATTTCTGTGATTGTATACTTCGTATATTGACTGGTGGTTAATTGTAGCAGTGGTATATTGATGATTTTCGATGAGCTGATAAAGAAACACTACTTACTACACAGAGCAACATACAAAACATAAAACACAAACAGAAATCGTTACAAATTTACAGACAGAAACAAAATTTAACAATAAAAAAATAAAAATGTTTTTTTATTAACACAAATAATGAACATGGCAGTGCAGATTGAGGGAGGGGCTATATAGCGACCAACCTAAATGTAGGAAATTTTTAAACGCCTGAAGGCCCCGAAGGTTTTCTAACGACAACAACCCCCGATCCGAAGTCCGAAACGCACAAGAAGTGTATCCACTAGCCACCTTCCAACCCTTATAACTTTCATCGTCTCCACAGGTGATCTTGTCGACATCTTGTCGATCGTGTCCACAAATATACGCATTTAAAGTCAGTGACAAGTTTCATTAAAAGCCTCTGAAGACAGTATACGGAGCAAATACAAAAGTGGTTCTCC
>DWLO01003541.1:0-10847 GCA_018245335.1 Dalla quadristriga | reverse complement strand
GTCCAGGAATGTTAGTTGGTCAGTATTCGTTAGTAATAAGGACTATGGGGAAAGGACTGTTAGCGACTGTAAGTCCTCTTAGTCAGTGTTAGTAATAGGCCTGTTCGAAGCTGGTCACAGATGCGTTGCTAACCTACTGCAGGGCATGGGTCTTTCTTCACAACTGAGGCCTAAAGCGAACACCACCACGCTGCTCCAGTGCGGTTTGGTGGGCCCTACCTAATTTTTTCATTGATAGTTTATTTAAAAATGACACGGCTTTTTGGCTTAAATGGATATTGAACCATTACTGAGCAAAATATTACCGATGGTAAAATTTGTTCCGCACTGCTGACAGCGACAAGACCCCCAGCCAGAAGACTCCAAGTTAACTAATGCCTAAGCCTAGGCGTGCGCCATTTTATGGGGCCCATGCAGTAAGCGATGAGTCACCACCTTTATTATTATTTCTATGGTCGCCGCCTGTTTCAAATTAGATTGCAAATCTGAATGTGAATGACAGCCCTCGTATTTTTCTTGTCCCACTCTACCAGACCCTTGAAATTCCAACGAAATACAATTAACGTTTCTTCTCGCATGTGTTTCACAAAGTTTATCTAATACATTTAAAAAGAAATTGGTAGACAACAATGACGTTTTTAGTAAAAATGTCATTGGTAAAAAACTAAAGTAGAATAGTAGTTGAGTAATTTTGCGATTAATGATAATATTTGATTATTTATACGCATGATGATTTATAGCAAGTTTTACTTTATTTAAGTATTTTAATGTAATAAACATCAGTAAAATTACAATTCGCGCGATCGCATCGGTGTTTGAATTTGCGCGGCGGGTGTTCAGCTGTGTAGCAAGCGTCGATACGGAAACAACTACAGTAGCGCTAACTAGTGGCGGCGCACTGTACTAACTACGTGTTCTACGCTAGCTCTACGGCGTCCTCCGATTTTATTCACAGAAAGTGTATCGCCATATTGCTTCCGTGAATTCCGTGAAATATTCGTACATTTCTCTTCAATTATGACTATAATATCGAAATGAAGTGAAGAAAAACAAACCACGAGTGAGGATTAACACTGGGGATACTTTTTTACGCGTCAAAGTTCATAATTTAACGCATAAAAGGTGAGTTTCATTCTTCCTTTGCTATGACTATATGGCCCAATATTCCACGGGAGTTCGATCCGCTATGCGATAATGAAACTTAAAAAACGCGATTAAGGTTAATAATTGCACGGTTTTTGTTATGTTTATTTACATTAATTTGAAAAGTTATCGCGGTTTTCTTGCAAATATATCGGGGTTGTGAGAAATTGTGGAACTCTGGGCGGGTTCGTGGTGTCGTGCGATGCAATTCTCGCTGTAGTACATACACGTATGTAAGTAGTTACATGTGATTTGACGTGATCGTTGGTTTGTAGTTTAGCGTGCTATCACCATGTCTTTCGAAAAGATGGAAGTGGTGAACCCTGCTGAGAAGGAGGCCAGTGAGGTGCTGCACTCGTTGTTGTCGGTGGAGCGGCGGAGCGTGGATAGCAAGGAGGCGATAATAGTGGCAATCCCGCAAGACCAGAACGGTGGCGGCGAGTACGGCGAGGGAGCGCAGTGGCACACCCCAGTAATGGGCCAACATTCCGTTTTCGAACTAGGCCCACAGAACATGCAGCAACATAATTACAACGGACATCAAGAGCAGGTGTGTAATGTACAATTTAACTTATTTAAATTATCAACCACACTTTGCCAGTGTGGTGGCCTATGGACAAACCCTCATACTGAGAGTAGACCCGTGCTCAGTAACTAGTGGGTCATTGTTTTTCATGATGATTTATTAATTTATCTTAGTGAGAATGTTTGTTGCTAAATGAGTGGCAAAAATGTTCCAGGTCCTCTGGCAGGGTCATACAATACAAGTGGAAAACGGTGATGGCAATATGCAAGGCATGTCTGCTGCATACATCGCTTATAATGTTGAAGGTAGTGAAATGGACATAGAGACAAAGCCAAAGGTGGATAAGAAAACCGGAAAGAAGAAAAAGAAAATGACTGATTTGGACAGTGATGAGGATGTTCTGGACAATAAGTTGGAAGATAATCCTGCTCAGGTAACTTAAACTTACAAATATAAATCACTTTATTTGTCTCATCGTCACATAGAATGAACATGTGGCTAAAGTAAACTAAAACTAGGTACCTTAATTGAGCACTATTTATATAACAACCTTAAAATAGGATGTAGTAAAACTTACCTTGTAATAATATTGGCCACTGTGTGTCGCAGCAACAAAAAGAAGTCTAGCTCAGGATCGTGCTGTGTAGAAGCTCCAACTGGTTTTCTGCTAGATTCCTACCATTGGGGAAAGAAACCCTTGATCGCCTAATTTTAATGGTTGCTTTGTTTCAATGTTGTTAATTTAAAACCATTTATTTATTAAAATAAAAACATAGACTATACTATAGCTTGGATTTGAGTAAGTAGGTACTTAAATTAATTTGGTAGCAGGCTATATATCAGATATGCATTTCTTGGGCAGTATTATGAGTTGGAAAAAAAATAAATTATATTCTTTAATGTAAAAAATTATTATATTGCTCCTAATAGACCTTATCAGAGGTGCATATTTCTTAGCATAATATAATAGAATACGTTTATACATTCTTGAGTACCAAGATGTAGTGTTACAGGAATTTCGAAAATTTAGTACATATTTACCAAATTGATGAGTAGTATTAACATATTATGTACTACATGTAAACATGCTGGTTGACTTAAACACAGAGAATTTTGTATTAGTGACAACAATGTGTTTAGCAGCCTTCACAAAATCCTTCAATCAACTTTAACAGATCCTGTTTATAAGCCATGTTTAATCTGAGTATTGAGTTAGTACTATGTTAGAATAAAATGACTTCTTCCTGTGTATGCAAATCTTGATAACTAACAATATGAACATACCTGTGACTGCATTAGTGTCTTCAAAACCAGTTTATGGTTGACTTCTATAATGAGCACTTTAAACAGTGCAGAATAGATGTATGAAGAAAGCTACCTACATGAAGGTTCTATAAGTGTAGTTTCCGAGGTGTGCCAATTGCACTTTTCCTGCCTTGTGGACTATTTGCTCTGCATGACCTAGAGTTCCACAACTGAAGCTGCTATCCTTCATCCTTCTCATTCTGGGACATTGCCATGGCTATGAGTTAACACTGTATTAGCATGATAATAATACACAAAATTGGGACAGTGACCATACTGAATGCTATTTCCTAGAGCCTGTATAGTTCTTTTGGTAAATTATCATTACATTAAACAGGGAATCCTAGTGCAGGGGTGTGAGTGTGTAGGCATTTATTTATTTATTTATTTATTTATCATTATACTAAACAAGAGGACTTAGACACCACTCAAGGTTTTGTGGTATTAAATCACTGGCTAGTATAGCTTTTTATTAAATTGTGATATCAAAGGGAAGGATTGGGTATCAAAGGAAAATTCTTTTCAATATGTAGGAGATGAATATAAGATCTATTGATTCATATGACTGTTTAGATTAGATAACTTCGTCAATGCAAGGAAATGTTTGTTTACCAATTTATTTATTCCAAAATTATTTAACTATTTCAGGTTAAAGAAAGATTGGGTAGAGGTTGCGATTGCAAAGACAATTGCTATCGAGGACTGAACCCAGAAGCAGTTTATCGTCATCGACTGAATATTGCAGAACTGACTAAGAGTGAACATGACATGTATTTGATGGGAATCACTATGGCAAGTTTGGCCAACCCGGCTGAGACATCGCGCCACAAGGTCAGGAGGAGACTGAGGGCTTGCTATGTGTATCAGGGGAGAAAGGTTTGTTTAGAAGCATTTTTATATTTAGAGAATGTTACACACTATCAGCTCAAGCGAATCAGGCAGCATGTCATGACTCACGGCGTGGCGCCACGGATACACGGCAACGTTGGAAAGAAACCGTACAATACCTTCACATTAGACATATACAAACATGCCACCAACTTTTTAAAGGAATATTTGAAGCAGCATGCAAGCTCACCCAAAGATGTCCAACCGTCCGGTGAAAACAAAAAGGCCAGTAAGACTGTTATAATTCAAGGAGATTCTAGGAAGCACTTATTCGAAGCGTACAAAGAGTATGGTGAAATATTGGAGCCAGGAGTGAAACTCATGGGTTATTCCACTTTCCGTGCGTTCATGAAGGACCAATTCCCACATGTGAAATTTGCAACGAAGAAACAAGACATACCAAAAGACATTGTTCCGTTCCGTAGTGGAAAGTGCATGAGCTACGATAAGAACAAGGATCCCGTTAGGATACAGCAGGAGAAAGAAAAGGCGGAGGCGAAGAAGGCAGCTATGGAGGCTAAGAAGAAGGAGGAGCACGACAGGGAGCAACAGGCGCAACAGCAGGCGCAGCAACAGCAACAGGTGCAGCAACAACAGCAACAACAACAACAACAGCAGCAGCAGCAACAGCAACAACAGGTGCAACAGGTGCAAGTGCAACAGCATCAACAGATGCAGAACCAGGGCCCGCATGTCGTCATCCACCAGCAACAGCCGCAACAGCAGCCGCAGATGCAGCAGCAGATGTTAGTGCCGCAGGTGAGTCAGCACCAACAAGTTCTGACTCAGCAAGTGGGCGGCGTACAGCAAGTCTCGCAACAGCACTGTATTCAACCGCTCGGCGGGTCCGAGGAGGGTGGCCAGCAAGTGGAAATGTCACAGCAAGTCATCCCACTGGCTGTAGTCCAGCAACCGCAGCAAGCGTACCTCGTTACGCCCGTTTCACACTTCCAGACGCGAGTGCAAGGAGCATGGTACAGACATTGACAAAAAAAGTCATCCTTTGACGGACTTTTGATTGATGCGGCGTAGGATAGTGATGGTAGTTCCGCACGTTGAGGTCTCGCAATGACTGAACTTTTGGTCGAGTTGAAATGGTTCCCACTGAAATTATATTGTTTATACAAAGAGCCGCATGTAACTTTGGCAATGAGTTATTAAGGTTATTTATGTGACACCTTTTCAGTATTGGACGATAACTGATTTAATGAACTATTATGTAAGTATAAACTTAATCATATTTACACAATTTGTATTAGCACTAGCTATGTAGTTATTTTATTACCTATTTTTTTATAAGGTGAAAATTGAGGAGAATGGGCAATTTCATCCAGAAAGATTGTGTGAATTTTATAACTGTTTATCATAATTTTTTTTAATCTGTATATCAGCTGTCTGTGTTTATTATTTTATTCCATGTGTGTGCCCAGTCTTCTCTTTTATGTTTTTTAAGTGTGCTCTCAGTTTGATTTCTAGGTATTTAGCTTGTTAAGCATAAATTCGCCGTATCACAGTTTTATTCAAAGATCATCTTATCTTGAGTTTATATAATAAGTTGCTCATCACAATACACCTATAAAAGTTATACATTATTAAATTCAGAAAGCAGTGCCTTCAATATTTAAATGGAATTTTTAAACATAGCTATGGTGTGCTAAATATTGTTTATTTAAGAAAATTAGAATATACAATCTATTATTAGTAGGAACATCATATTATTACAATGATTTAGTTATTAAAGTTGCATCTACTGATTTGAGACATTTGTATTTTAATACATATCAAAAAAGATAAAAGGTGAAGCCAGTTGCTTGGTTCCATCCAATAGGATGGAATATTATTTTTATGAAATGTGTTAAGATTTGTGACAACAGGTTTTAAAAGAAATAAATGGTATTGTACGCTGTCTTAACTCGTTTCTGTGGTTTTATATTATCGTGTGCAATGCAAATGGCCGTGATGAATACACAAGTGGCTATTTGGCTGTTAGGTTTTCCAATTAAATAAATCATGGGAAAATCTAGCTTGTGTGACGACTGATTTGCGAAATATTGTTTATGAACTTTGTCGTTTAATTGAATTACATTTGTCACATTTTCGAACATAAGCTAAGTACATAGACTTATCTAGAGTATTTAAAATACAAACATTTTGTACATTTGTCAAATAGCCAATTGAAAACTGTAGGTATGTAACTGTGATATCAAAAAGTATTCGGCATCCCGAACAACAATTATGAATTAAAGTACACTAAAGATAACCAACCATGTTTTTAACCAACCTCGACCAAAGGGTGGTTCGAATATCAAATAATTATGTAGTGCAAATCTTGGCTGTTTAACTATGTTTAAAATTTTTCTATTGTGTAGTATTTTATCCTTTACTCGAAAGTGTTTTTACACTTTTCCAGATAATCAATTGCAATTAAAATTATATTTATATTCATTGTATTTATGGACATTCATATTTATACACGTAAATTTTTACGAAACAAAACTACAGAATTTTACCCACTATAACATCCAATATTCCCCAAACCATATCGTTCATCAAATATACAAGGTGGATTTTAGAGACGCCCTTTTAGAGACGGAGAGGGCAGGTGCCCTTACTGCCCCACTTAACGGTTGAGGTAGGTACCTCAACCGTTGTAGCTACGGAAAAACGCTCCGAGGAGACCATCCGTAACTTTTGGAAGTATTTTGACCTGCATTCACAGATTTGGGAAAAAATTACAGTCCGCAAGAAAATGTTCAGACACAAAAAGTTATCCATCTGTATAAGGGAAGTCAATTTTCACAAATCCAGTATAGGAGATTCAGCAAATTAATGTTATCTGTAATACATAATCATGAACGCAAACAACGCAACGTTGAACATGTCCAAAAGTGAAAGACATTAAAAAAAATATTGTCACTAATAGCTTTACCGTTTTACATATTATAGGTTTAGTATTTTTTAACTATTTTATTTAAGTATTAGGTAATAAGATAACCGATTCAAGTAATAATTTCAAACTAGAATGTACTATTGTAATGAAGAGTTCAGTTTTAATGGCATTAATTATTTTGAATTGTTATTTTGATATAAACAAATTTTTCAAATAATTTGTAATGACACCAAATGCCTTTCAACTTATGAACGGGAGGGTTTTGGAAATTATGCTGGCGATTGAAAATAATTATAAAATAAGGGATTTAATGATAATATCTGAATGTGGCATTGTAGCTCCCAAACGTATGCTCTGATTTAAATGTGTTCTTTTTTGTTCAAGTCCTAGTATTTGCGAGCTGGCAATGAAATCGGCTCTCTAATACTTATCCAGTACTGTGGAGCGAGTTGCACGCTCCTATCTGGAGAGTCGAAAGCCGGGGCCTTCGCCCCGCCCCGTAATCGTAACAGAGATGGAATACTATGTAGATTTATCTGGAAAAAATTTAATGCGCGTATTTTTGTAATTTTTGTATCCTAGAGCGCGCAATGGTAAAAAGATACTGGCTGTGAATGGACGCGCGGCGGGCACATGGTTAAGATAATTACTAGAGACATACATATGCGTAACATGGAAGGCAACCGAACCCTGGCTTCTAATAGCGCGCTTGCCTCTTTTTGCGTTGAGTATTTCGTATGGATACCACACCATAGACAGGATGATAATACAGACATAAATGTCTGTTACTAGGAGTCCATATGGATTGGATGAGGCTGGATCATTCCATTCCTTCTGCTTTGTGGGGCGTATAGGAACAGCGCGAACCCTCTTTAAAGTCTACCCTGAAGCTCGAGTTCTAGTAAGTAGTTATGCAGTATATCATTTTTTTTGTATAAATGGTGTACATACTACTTGGCAACAACCACATGAAATTGTACCACAATAATTCTATGCATAAATTATTCAAAATTCTATAAACCGTACAATAAAGAGCTGCAAAAAGTATGGAAAATAGGCCAACCAGTACAAATATAGCTGGCAATAATAAATGTTTAGCTGGTAAAGAATGCATTATGCATAAAAGCTCGCCATTCGTACCCTGTACTTATGTTATTGTGGTTCAACAAAGTTATAAAATTAGAAAAGCTATAGTTTTTCCGAACTTAGCCTACATGCATAGAATGGATGTGTAGCGTCTAACGTCTAATAACGTCGATGACGATACACACGAAACGGCAGCGACACTTCTCTACTTGACTTCCTGTTCGATGTAGTTCGATTTATTATTTGCAACATTTCAAGCCACACTATAATTCGTGAAAACTAAGGTACCTAACGATAAATATATTCTATGGACATAAAGACAACGAAATATTAACTACTTATAAATTTAATTTAATTTAAAGGTTCCAAAATCAAAATCCCCGTTATTTGCTGAACACCGTGATCTAGTTATTGACAGCGTAACAAAACCAATTGTTTGATGTATGGATTTGTATACAAGCTGTATTACTGTGCCTACAAATTGTCAATACAAAGCAATGTTAGGTTCTAAATGATTTTCCATAAATACTCCTTGACTCTAAATTCTGTATTTTCATACTAAAGAGGTATTTATTTGTGGAAAAGATTTGAGACTAATACAGATCTACATCTCCTTTGTTTTGATCAATTTAAGTGTAATTTATAACTTTTTAGGCAGTGTGTATTCGTGATTATTATAAAAACATAGAAAGTACAGAAATGTGCCTAGAATGTATGCTTAACCGTGTATTTTTATAGTGCAATAACTTGTGAGATTCGAGGCAGGTTCAAACTGGGATCATTGCCCATTATGCTAACAAAGACAAATGAAAATGAAATGCAGAAGTTAACTCGTATTGTAACGAATTAATAGGGTTTATTCTCTTGTTTTTCTTGCTTCGCTTTGGCTGTATATAGTTTTGTCCTTCAGAACAAAGCTTAGCCTCAAAGCTCATAGATACTTATGCCATTAGTTTGCCAGTTATCATCCGGACAAAGCGTACCGTTACTTAGACATTGTTAAAATATATAACACTTAATCCATAAAAAATATTTAAACGTTTTAAAGGCGGACCAAATAAATAAAAAAAAACAATTTAGCGGGATATTTGAACAAAATATTTTTGTCAAACATCTATGCATTTGTTTCTTGCTTGTTTTTTAAGCCTGGAAGCTGCGACGCATGGATTATTTTACTGGTCGGTCTCGTTATTTTTAGCAATTTAAGGTACAATTGTAAAACGAAATTGCCACTTGAGCCACTTGATCTCGACTAATAAATATATTCGTTTACACATAAAGCTATAGATATTACCGGGGTTTTGATACGTGCGCGAATGTTTGCGCCCATTTCAGTACAATACGGCTTCAGATAATCCCGACTGTTGTGACCACGGCAACTTTTAAAATAATATGTTTTAACTATGTATAGCGCAGGTCGGAGGATATTTGTTGTGAAATTTGCTGAGGGTTCTGTAATTTTCGGTTGCGTAAAATGGGCCAGAGTTCGTCTTATTTTA
Organism: Dalla quadristriga; assembly: GCA_018245335.1. Classification (NCBI taxonomy): domain Eukaryota; kingdom Metazoa; phylum Arthropoda; class Insecta; order Lepidoptera; family Hesperiidae; genus Dalla; species Dalla quadristriga. Next base: position 1,510 of record DWLO01003541.1, on the reverse strand, counting down.
AGTCCAAGTATAATAAATAAATAATATAAAATAATAATATCGACCTATTGTTTTTCTGTTTTTATGTTTTTATAGTCGATTAAACAGAACAGCCTAGACGGCTAAAACTCCATAAACCTGATATGCTGAACAAAACTAATAAAAGCGGTTAGCCATTGAGCTAGGATAGCATCTTAGCTTACCGGCCTAGGGTATTCTAAATGTTTCAAAAACCACGATATTCACGTAGCGAAGCAATTTTCTGCGCATTTCTCTACAAGCAAAAAATACAAAGTTATATACCTAACCTAGTACATAGATTAGTACCTACTATTCCTTGGTCAGTTTATGAATCGGGATAAAGATAGTCTACCCCAATAAAAAGGTCGTATCAAATAAAAAGTAGTCGCCGGTCAAACAAACGCGAGTAAAATTAGTTTTTTCTGCGAACATTATGCCCCACGCGACGACCCATGCCATCGTCCCTATATTGTTATTCTGGGGACAAAGCTACCGAACTCTGACTAAGCAAACATAACCGGATTTGTAATGTAGACAAAATGGTAATTGAATCAGCAATAAGAACTTAATAGCACCTAATTTTTACAACTTCATTTAATTATCAAACTAGTTTGCTTTTAATATCAGTCCGGCCAGGTAACGATATTATTCCAACACAATGTCAGGAAAAAAGTTACGTGGAATTAACGTCTGCGTTTTAACTACACCTTGCGACTAGCTATGATGGTTAAGATCCGTGGTTTGCTTCGAATCGTAGTGATACGCCAATTGCATGGTCGAAATCTTTGTTCCAAAATTGTGACGGTAGAACAACATGATGATGTGATAGAAATTAAAGTTTTTTACGCTATCTGGTGTTTTATTGGTAATCATGGGGGGAATGTAGGAGTGACGAAGAAAGAACAGTTGAAATAACTCGAAGTGTTGCAACTGGATTATATTAGAGTGGGTTCCAGGTCGCCGAAGGTCTGATCTGGATTGCGGCACCCACGCCTTCCTCCAGCGCGGCCCGCGGTCTGCTACCGGTGATTGACTGCCGGGGTGTGCGTTCGTCTCACTCGCGCTGCTCGGCTCATTGCTCTGCCGGCCACTACACTCAACGATTTATTAAATTCTCCGCACCGTCCATTTGTAAACAAAACTCATTGTTTCGTCGACAATCGGCCAGTTTGACGATGGCGACTTGCCTTAGCGGGCGCGCGCGGTGGCATCTTTAATAGCTGAGCTGACCTCCCATCTTTGAAGTTATGAAGTTTTGGAAGTGCGGCGCGAAGCGTAGGCGCCAGGGGGCTGCAGCGGTCTCAGGCAAGTTTCCACTGAAAAAAATCGCCATCGTTCCAACGTCAATGCTGATCATCCATCCATTTTATACCAATGTCTTCTGTGTAGACGTGACATCGTAGGTAGGTATATCATTGGTTAAGTGCTTAAACGTTTTGGTGATTAGCCTACTTCCAAGGCACCGATGAAATGATTTGGCTTCACAACAATAATATAGGTAATTTATCTA
>DWLO01003540.1:0-10848 GCA_018245335.1 Dalla quadristriga | reverse complement strand
CTACCTACCACTCTAGGTCATAATTTATTTGAGAGCTATGTACCTCAGTACCTACCTACGTATGTTGTTACATAAGCTCACCGAAATCGTATTAACTTTGAGGACCACTCGCTCACTTTTATTGTTTGTTCCAAAACTTTGTTTTTCACTTGTTTTGGGCACAAACATCGGTGCCTGGAAGAGGGTTGATAGACACTGTAATATATAAAAATGAATGGTATTATTAGTTTGGTTATCAACGTTTTGTGGCACTCGTTTTCTCCGTCCTATTTGTTGCAACGTGGTCGCATTGAAAATCAATGCAGCTGTAGTGTCATGCATCATCATTGTACCATGATTTATGCTGAGTGCATCCATAAGCTACATAAGCCCATCCATAAGCAACAACACGGATAAATGTATTTACATTTATAGGGCCTGTGCTGTACATTTAGAAACAAATTAAATGTGCCTTCTTGTTCTAATATAATATGTTGTGCAGACTCCAGGAAAATGGGACAAGTGCAGGAAGACGATGTTGAATTATGCTAAACGCGGATTGCCCGCGTAAAATTCCCTTTACTATCCCTCAGGAACAAAAAATAGCCATCACTCTCCGGCCCAAAAAATGAGGTCGATCCGTCGCTTTGTTGCAGCGTGTTAGAAGGACAAACGAACGAACGCTTTCACATTTATCATATTATAGTAAGGATTACTAGTTTAGTTATCTATCACAGCATTTCATGCAAAATGTTACGTAGGTACGGTACGCCGAGCCAAGGCCGGGGTGAAGATACTTAAATGGCCGTACCTAACCATAAAGCAGAATCAACGATGGCTCGAAACAACGAGACGGGGTAATAAACAAGCTAATGATCGAATAGTGGTATGACACGTTATTCGGCAACTACACTTCTCATCAAAAAATTCGAAACTGCCGAAATTTTACATATATTATGACGACTCTCTCGACGCGACGACGCTCTGTGACGTCTGATATAAGGTTTCTTTTTTGTGCCACACATGGACATTGGACCAGAATATTTTTTTCCCGCAGAAGCCGCCCAAGCCCAGGGCTAAGTCAGCGAGTTTTGGCTGAAACATTTTAGCCTTTCGTCTTTTCATAGAGTATACCAAAGCTATCGGGAGGCTGGGGATTTGGTACGAATCGTGACTTTTCTGAGCGAGACGACCAGTTCATTACAATAGTTTCTTTGTGAAATCGACGCTTTAACGCTTTTCAACAGCAGCAGAATCCGTATTGTACAAAGGGTGATTGTAAGTGACTCTTCGATCAAAAGATGGTCGAAGGAACGCCGACCACAGAAGCCAGCTTATGAACCATCGAAGAGCGCGCCTTTTTAAAATTCTGTTTAACCACCACAAAGAAAACTTCCGGAGTGTTGATGTGTGATGAGAAGTGTAGATCCGTACAACTTCGCAATACGAATATCATGCAATTAAATAGTTGTCTAAATGTCTGAGACTCTCAGAATAGGCCATCTTCACGCTTCTGAAGAAAATTTGAAGACTTCTGCGTCTCGTATCGAGTATACTTGACTAAAATATATTAGTGACCCACTGCACGGGTATCTGATCAAGGATGTGCTTTGTTGCAGCATTTACGCACAAATAAAGTTATTCTTCTTCACTTTTAAACATCTCAGTCACATTTAGTTGAATTCTACGCTCAAAGTTTCACGTTCTAAATGTGAATCGCAAGGCACACGTCTTTCTAATGACATGAGTCATGACCCTTACTTTTGTTCGTATTGTGTTACTGCGGCTTTGTTTGGAGTAACGAAGTGTGGAGCCTAATTGACGTAGGTCAACTTGATTATGTAGTTGGTATAATGTTAGTTACGAAATTAGCCACTGGAAACATTACAATACGAGATGGGAAGATGACATAGTTTAGAGATTTGTGCAGCAGTTGCGCTCTTAGTTGAAATGGATTATTCAATTTTATGCTAATGTAAAAGCTGGTCATACATAATGAATGAGTATATTTTTATTTGTGTAGAGCGTTTTCATTTTTATTTAAAATTTAGTTATTTATAAATATTTTTCTTGAATATATATGTATCTAGTAGCTCATAGAAACAACCTTTTAAATCATTCGTGGTACTAATAATAACCACATGGTAATAATAAATACCCTTTGGTAATATCACAGATTAGATCAAAGTTACTGTAATGCACTCCAGATCACCGGCCTACCGATTCCGGTAGGCGTAATGGAAAACGTATTTTCGACTGCTCTATGTCAATACCGTAAAAAGGTACGTACCTATTTTACTAGATGAGACTTCGCTTGTGGTTGTGAACTTAACCTAGAGTTAATTATGTAATTTACCTACCGATCCGTTTAAGCCAAACCACAGGCCATACAATAATTAGGACGCCATATGTGATATTATGTCATTGTAACAGTTGTGCAGTTGTATCATGAAGCGTTCATAGCCGCGTGGCGAGTGTCAATCGGAACTAATCGATCAAGTTGATGGTCGAAGATCGAAGTTCTATCGGTTACCGCTAGTGCTAAATTTCATGAGCATTTCCATTCTTCGGAGAGTTGGTCTTGAGTTGTTATCTGCAGTTAATGGTTGCGTAGCCTGGTCCGAGGCCTTATCTGTAGTTGGATGCCAAAACTTCCGACTGTTGGGTTGACAGAATGTCGGTTATTTACTACTGGTAAATAGTAAATAGAAGTAGGCACCTTCATGTTAAGTTAAATGAGTTAAGAACTAACGGTCTTACTTACTTATTTACTTTAGGCACTGCGTAAATAGCTGTCATATTAAACACCACAGGGAGGTCGTTTAGCGCATTGTACTTGTTACTAACAAACGGCGGCGATGTAACAGCTGACTTCACAGGATGTCATGCTGTGAAATGTAATGTTTGTTCACTGTCGAAAAAAAATAGTTTCAGCTGACATTGACCCTTGACGTATTTTGGTACATAATTACAGATTATCAGTGACGCTTTCCCTAATACATTCGGTTCGTGTTGCGATGGTATAAATATTTTTCGTTGATTAACTAATTACATCCTAAGTAGTGTTTATAAGGGAGTACTTAACGTCCAAAACATTTGTTTATTAAATACTATACTAAGATATACTGAGTAACGGTTTTTTATAAGTAAGGCGGTTAGTTAATACACAACCAGTCTGGTTTACCGCGGCCAATGCTGAGGGCTACCCGTTTTTGTTAAGTATTATGAACTGTAGCATACTTACGTTATTATATTACTATCTATACCTATTCACTTGTTATGTTCTTATTGTAACAGTATTCTACTGACAAAATAAATTTAATATTCTTCTATTAAAATGTTTCCATTTTCGTGAAATGTCTCAGAAAAACTACGAGTATATTTAAACGGTGCATTGTGATTGTATACGCCGCTTATGCAAATTAAAAGGGGTTTAAATAATAAATGCAGCCTAAATCCAAACAAACGCTAGATGTCAAGGGCGGTTAAACGTTGACCCACTTCATCTCCGCTCGCCGTTTGTTCGGAAATCCAGCAACAATCGATGCGGAAAAGAATATCTGAAGAATGGAAATTCAGAACGCTTTAGCAACGTAGCCGTACCTACGTGAGAACTTCCAGGTTTCACAGCGCTTTGTTCATATATTGTTCCATCCATCCATCAGCCTTTAAAAGTCCAATGCTGGACATAGCTAAAGCGATGATAGCCGAGTGGTTAGGACTTTGGCCTCCTACTCGGGGGTTTGGGGTACAAAACCTTTGAATTTTTACTATTGACTTTTCTAAGTTATGTGCGCTTTAATTAATTGAATATTGGCTGCTTCCGGCAAGGAGAATATCTTGCGGAAACCTGCATAGTGTTCTCAAAGGCGTTTTTTTTAAATTTATTCAAACCACAATGTATTTGCACATGTGCAGCGTGGTGGACTATGGCCGAATCCTGAGATAATTCTGAGAGGAAACCCGTGCTCAGTAATGGGTCAGTGATGGGTTGTGATTATGATGATGAATCGGCGGCACTCCGTCTAGTCCTGTGCAGTCTAAATCTAGCGGCTTCCCGCTTTCTTCTTTAGGTCATCAGTCCACCTGGTCGGAGGACGACTGGTGCTCCTTCTATACCAAGCAGAGAATTTCTAAACACTTCAAAGAAATAAATTCTAGCAAGTATTTTTACCGAGTAAATAGGTAGGTAGGTACAGTTCGTATTTTATGAAGTACACGAGGGTTTTAGTGAGATTGCAAAAATATATAAATATTAATAAACTTGATTGCGTGACACAATTGGCGTGATTCATGCATGATTGCATGACACGCTACACTACTCAGACAAAGTTTTATGCCTCCTACATTCGCAATAAATCAGATACCCGTCATTGTAGGGAACCACATATAGTATAAACCATTAGATAAAAGCAAATAGGAGGATACGGTACGCTCATACATCGTGATACAGAAAATAGGGGCAAGATGCAAATACGCGTAAACACGCACCCGCACAGTTACAATTCTTGTATCGTGCACATTTAATAACCAACAACAGGGATAGTGCGACGTACTCAGCCTGCAGCGCGCTATGTTGTTGTATCGCGTGTAAATAAGACCACGTTTCGTCAGCAACTAAACGAATCGTGTGACGCTGGTCACAGATTCTGAGACCCCGCACGATAGTCACGTACCTAATGTATCTCCCTTTATTTGATTTAATCAAAGGCGGCCATATTAGTTCTCAGTCGTAGACTGAAAACGTCTTTCAATAGAATTTTAAATTGTGAATTCCAATAGAGTTGTTCGGTGCTGGGTACCGATGTTATTTAATGGCTGCAGTGATAACGTTAGGTAAGATTGTTTGCTACATCTATAACCTAGAATAAAAAAATATTATCGTTCGCATTAAAACCGTTCCAAATTAAAAATTGTCTGTTCAATTTGTGGTTATTTATAAAAGCCCTTACTCTGTAGTGATGACCAACACCTGAGCTGTATGCCATTTATACTTTGCCTTCTAAAATATCATCACAGAGCACAATCAATTATTCATATTCAGCATTTAATATTCATAAGATGTGTTTTTAATAAGGACCTATTTATTATGGTTGGAATGGAAGCTTATTCGATTGGCCAGTGTTTTTAAATGGGACGAACATGTTTTAAAATAAATGGTAAACCTATTGTAGTTCATAGTAGTTACCAACACTTTACACGAAACCTATCCCACTAAACCCACCCCAATATGCGTGGCCATTTTTACTTTATATGGGCATTTATTTTATTTGAAAACTATATGACGTCACGAGTTAGTTACATTAACACGGAATGCTTCAATTCAAAGAGCACGAGGCTTTTGCCATAATAGCAATTTTTACGATTGCTACAATGCTACGAAATATTGCTACGAAACTTAATGATGTAGTTAAGTTTGAATCTTGGCTCCTGCAGTCCTGTGCATAATAAAATTATTATAGTAATACAATTATAGAAAACAATTTTTATTTTTTTGATGTTTTTGTCTGAACTAGTTAGTTCCAAGGGTTCCATTTAATCATAATAAAAATACTAGACCACTTTCAAGAACAGCAAAGGTCTACAAATCAAAATTTGTGTATTGTATATTCATTATCAGTATTTCATAACCAATGCGAATCGGGTTGGTTCGAAATGAGTAATATACGAGTAAGTACGGATATTTTCGGCGAACAAAATAAAAAGCCACTTTGGAAATCTTAAAACACTGGTAATCTGACAACAAACTTACTATTTAACGTATTCATATTTATTCCTTATTGATTTTAAAGTCAGGTATTTAACACAATAACGAAAAATACCTACCTATGTTTACAAAAGCAAAACAAGAAGTCCTCGTTTAACGCAATGTTATCGTTGTTCCAGGTGCTGTCGGGTCTCTACGTGGGGAACTACAGGGACTCGAAAGACCCTGTGCAGTTGGATAAGAACAAAATAACACACATACTTTCCATACACGATGCAGCAAGGAGACATCATCCAGTAAGTATTATATTATTCATTAAATTAAATTTGTACGAGGAAGCGTACCTGAATATATCTTTACTACGCCATTCAATATACCTATCATGCAAATCGGCTGTGTATTACTGTGAAATGTGACAGTCATAACCTTCAAAACCAGCTACATTACTCTATCTGACAGCAGTCAACATGTACTGGAATACACCCGTTCTTCGAGTCGGATATGAACCAGTGACCTATGGATTACAAAAATTGAAGTACATGATTGATCAAGATACCATTCACCATTCACGGTCATGCTGACCAAATCTGTGTTTTAGTGTGTTATATATTAGCTAGCTAGTTTCATATCCTTCGAACACAAATATAATGAAGACGATTATAACGATGTTATGAAGTAAAGGATCATTAAAAATTTAACGTTAGCTCAACTTAGGTCCTTAAATTTTAAATCACGCTGATTCGAACACGGTCCCTCGGCGCAACGAGGTATTCAGAAACTCGAAATGAGCTTCATGAATATTCATAAATTGACTTAACGAAGGACAAAGCGCTAACCTCAAACATTCAGTGGCAAATTCCATATCAGATTGATATTCTTGACGATATTATGTTGCCACATAGTTTGCAAATTCGACTGTCATCGGGTTTTTAATCATAGAATTGAGCTTGAACTTGTCAAATTCTATTCAACTAGTTGATAACTAGTTAGTTACTATTGCTTATAAAGACAAAAAGATAACGACATTCGACTTAGTGTTAGTAGCAAGAGGGTTAGATACTTGGGTACTTCTTGCTAAAGCCATAGTAGCAGAAAGAAACACTGGCTCGGCAATTTTGAATTCTGGTCCAGGTTGCTGGTAAATTGCGCTGTTCATACAAAAGCGTGAAATATAGAAGTTATAGTTTTTATTATTATCATTATCATGTTCCCTCTCCCCACCATTATCCCTTTACTTGAAGTTTCAATTAAGATAAATAGATAGGTACAATATAATTTTGCCCGTTACAGATAATGTTCTCTGGAACTATATTACACAAAGCGTAAGCGGAGAGTAATCTCAACTTACTTTCATATTCCATCAAATCATCACATAACGATACAGCGGTTTATTCTGGTGTAGATCCATAAAGCGCTTCAGAACTTGTGTTCCTCTCACCTCGGAACACGCTCATCGCTTATTCATTAGACCCTAAACAACTCACCCGAACGGAGCTCCTTCAGCTTCTGTAGTTTTCGTAAGCTATGGGATCATTTTATATGATTGGACTTAAATCAAAGAAGATGTAAAGATAAATAAACCCAATATATATTTTTATAAAGTACTCGAGCACCATACTATCGTCGGACTACAAATAGTAACTAAGTAGGTAGGTATACAATTTCATTGGCTAAAAATCATATAAATAATTATATTGCTGTTTCCATATATTTTCATAGAAAAAGAGTATAATAATAATCTTTGGCACTACTTGAAATTAAATAGAAAATTTAAACAGTTTTCTTAGTAAATACCAGTAAGTAGTTAAAAGTCAACATTAAGCAACCGGTCTTACATAGCATGTTGACTCGCATAAGTCTAAAACCGTTGTAGATCGTGGGTACGTAATGCTGAACTCTACCTCGTCTAATTTCCGGGGCCGGGAAAGTCAATTTTCGATACAAGAACGTTGTCCGCTGCGAATTTTTAAACGTTCACGAAAACACAATTTTGCTTTAACGATTGTAAAGCGAAATGTTGGAAGTAAAATGTGTGGATGTTTTGCTAGGACAACCTTTGTGATTGACGAATACCTTTCTTTATCATTATCGCGCAGCTTCACCCGCATAATAATTTTTCTATAAAAACTATGCTACGCCAGCTGCCCCTAAGGGATGTGTTTTTTTAATTATATCACGAACCACGAACAAGAAGTTTCACGTAAGCTGATCAGATTTCACATTTCTACCTTTGCGGCTTACGGTGAGCGATGATAAGGCTCCCTAGGATGATAAGACTACCCGATTTTACTGATTTCTGTACTATATAATGAGATGGTAATAAATATACTTAGGTAGTTTTTATTACGGGTGACGTTATCGAATCTGAAAGGCCAATGATCTTTAAAAGCTCTCTCTGGAGGCCTAATTCTATCGAATCGAATTTTCAGCCTTTCCGCCCCAGAAACCCCAATTTATTTTAGTACTTTACCAAACACCTAATAGCCAATACATTTGATATATGTAGCGAGCGGCGCCGTAAAGAACAAATTAAGTCTGTGACACCATAAAATCGCCAAAGCCGTATGTGTGTCTTAACCGTAACCTACGATACGATGTATTAGTTAGTAAATTCAGCCGCCCCAGGCGCGATCAGAAGTTGGAAGGGTGACCCTAGTGACAAAATTATTCAGCATTCTTCATTCTTCGGAGGTCAAGGAGGTTGGTTTGTTGAGGCGTTAACTCCACCAATTTGCACTGGGGCAGCGTGGCGGAGTACTCTCCATAGATTCTAGAAGAGAACCTTGCCCTGAAGTGGGAGCCTAGACCCCGCTTGGCACAGTTAGACACTAGCTTACTCGTATTTTTGGAAAATTTTATGGAACGCGTCGTTCGGATAGAACTCTTTTAGTTAGTAAGTTAGTAATGCGCGGGAAATTACAAACCTTAAGTCATAGAGTATACATGTAGGTACCTAAGGCTTTGGTTTATACCTTAGGGTAGTCTGAGGTGTAAACCAAATCTCTTGTGCTTTGAATTTATAACTATAAGGATGCTTTGAAGATAGTGCTCTAGAGTCTAGTGTTATTGATCTATCTTACGGAACATCAATAAAAGTAATTATTTGCCAAATGCTGGCAAATACTTATTCTAATTATTATTCTAGTTCTCCAGGTGTAGAGTGTTCCAGAGTACCAAATTGTTAGATTTGAGTAAAATAAATGATACCATCTTGTTCACAGGACAAACACTACCTCTGCATAATGGCTTCGGACTCACCGGACCAGAACCTCACCCAGTACTTCAGTTTGTGCAATGACTTCATACACGCGGCACGGCTTAGAGATGGGAATGTTCTCATTCACTGGTGAGTGCTCTTCGCAATAAAGAATGCAAAGTATCCAACGTCATTATGCGACTTACTTTAACAATAGTGTATAAATGATGGTTAAATAAGATTGTTGAAGTAAGCTCTGTCTGTGTGCTCATGAATAAACAGTTTTTTATGTAAACGAAGTCGAAAATTAGCATGCAATTGCCTTTAGTGGTCTCTGCACAGCATTTGTCTATGGAATTGACAATCAACCTCGAACAAGACCACAGCCCTAATTGTTCACAGATGTGTTGCTACTCCTGAGAACCGCAAAAATGTCTTTACGGTAAGTACAATGACGTTTCTATTTGTCTATCTATATGACGGCCGAGTTACTCTTTTCGCGCCACCTATTCCCTGTGGTGGAGGGTTGTGAGTACTTCACGTACCTCCCCGGTATAACTATATTCAGGTTTTATCGTCCTTTGCTAATTAAGCGCGAATCCGCAGGGAAAACCTAGTGATGACATAAAAAATGATAAATTCGCGGCACAGGTTCAAAACAAAGTAACTGAGTAGTAAAGTCATTCATTCGTTGAGTGCTCTGCGGAGTCTACGTAATGTTATGCAGTGTTTATACCCTACAACGGTTTAATGCGCCGGTTCCCATTCATATCGAGGCATCTCGGCTCCATTAGTGTTCCCACAGCGCTCATACGTCCATTCCGCGGTATTTACATTTTCAAAAAGCTTTCGTAAAATAAGTATTATATTTGCTGAGGTATTTATTTAATGTCTTAATGAGTTTGAGATCTGCCAGGGTTTGGATATAATACAGAGATAAAACGAGATTCTATTTTAAACTGGTTACGTCTTAGAAGTAGAACCGCTATGCCATTCGCTAAGTCAACAACCTCGCCCACAGCTTCGACTTTACTTGTCACTTCATACAAGGACTGTCAAATTGTCAATTCTCTTTCAATGAAAATGGTATAGTGGCCCCACCTATCTGACCCGGTGACCTAAATTGAAATAAGTTACGTTTACTTACATTTTCTTTGAAATTCGTCGACAACAGCGAAACCGTCACCCATTATCATTCACCGGGTCACGTAGGTTTTTTGACCTATAACTCGTCGAGCTCGGGTTTGAGCTCGTTGACGAGTGTTTAGGCGGAAGGCACCCCTGGTATTTATCAAGTAGATAATTGCTATTTTTTATATAAATTTTTGTTTACAATTATTTATTATTATATTATTAATATAGCAGGACTAAAAGTAATCTGACGTTATTGCCCCATCTACGTAATTGCCCGGCTCACTTACATTATTAAAAATTATTTTGAGAAGTACCTACCTACCTACTACGTAAAGAAATGAGAGATCTACCTGTCTACGTAGGGACATAGATGTCTTCTGAATTTTCTACTGACTTTACAATAATATGTGCTCCGAGTGTCTGATATCGGCGCACATGTATGTTAATGTATTCATGTCGTCTTTCTACAAATGAGCGGGCTCATGAGGAATTGAGGCCTTCTGGATGGGAATGGAATGCCTTCTTTTTTAATAAGCTGCAAGAATTACTCTCCTTCAGTTCTGGCGTTCATCCCGTGGCTGTATACTAAGCAAACATTACACGGGAGTAGCTGCGGAAACTAGCTAAGATCGTTCACGTATATGGCCATTCATGTTGGCGGAATTGTCAGAATACTTTAGAGCAAATTAATCGGTCATAAATATAGAGGAGAGACTTTTCGGTCTTTGATTCGAAGTTTAGACTTCTGGCATGTTATTTCCACGTGTACTAGAAGGGGGGGAGGGGGGAGGTTAAGATTATACATCGATCCTCACTTGAAAATGAAGCGGAC
>DWLO01003539.1:0-10848 GCA_018245335.1 Dalla quadristriga | reverse complement strand
CGTGTGTACAAATGATATTGTAGCATTCGGAAAGACCTTGCAAAAGCTAATATTTATCAACTTATCTAATAGATAGGTACAGTTCGTCGACCTCATGGAACCGATGTGTCCATTTTCCAAGTAAAACATGTTATCGAGCGAGAACATAACACGCTAAACTAACTAGCGTAAGTTTATGGATTACGAGGTAGGTACTGAGCTACTGAGCCGCCTCGGAATCCGCGGCCAACAGACAATGAACCGCCTTCACCTCAACACAAAAAGGCATAAAAACTTACAGCAATCCTTTCGCGCTTCGATCGGCGTTGTCGGGAAGCAGGAGAAGCAGGAGAAGCAGGAGAAGCAGGCCGGGGAGCCGCGGCACTCACTGGGAACCGGGGTTCAGAACACACACACACACGGACCGGTCGCGAGCAGACGGACGTGTCGGCGGCGCGGGGCGCCTGGCAGCACTGCGGGCCGGGCGCGGCGCGCGCGGCGCCATCGGCGGCCGGGGGCGGGGCCCCGGGAGGTACCGGCGGTGGGCGGAGATTTACGGCGGGGCGGCCGCGGCTAATGGAATTAGCGGCGCTCTTGTTTATGGCGCCGCTGTCTAATTAATTGGTAGCGCTCGCTATAAGTCAATCGGACGTTAATTGTCGCTACGCCGTAGCGCTGCAGCCTGCACCCACTCCGGGCCGGCTGCGGGCGCTGCGGGCGCTGCGGGCTGCGCCGGTGGCTAGAGAGTAGAGACTAGACTAGAGTTTGGTACTTACAGCAGAATACTGCGTCGTACTCCCTCATTTTTTATATCATAACAGACGCAAATGGGTCCATGATTCGACTCCGTGGCGCGTTGGTTGGTGACCCTGACTGACGAACTGTGGGCCCGGGTTCGATCCCCGGTCGGGGAAAACATTTATTTGGCAGACAACTAAAGCTTTTTCTTACTTGCTTTCTTCTTTCTAATAACACTTGCAGATTTGAAAGCGTATTTAAAAATAAAAGATATTTTAACATTTGTTACTAAGGCATACGGTGTGCTCGGCGCGCAATAACATATCAAAAGGGAACATTTCACTGGTTTCACCTGCTTTTCAGCCACTGAGTGTGACAAGTTTTTATCAAATTGCAATAACATTGTTTGTATGTATTAACCGTTGCTGATAAAGCAGTTAACAACTACCTACACTACGCGTGAATTAACTATTCAGCCCTTAGCCTCAACCCATAATGGCCCACTGCAGGACACGGATCTCTCCTCACAACCGAGGAGGCCTAGAGCATACTCTACCACGCTGCTCCAATGCGGATTAATGGTGCCCTTACCTAGTATTAAACCACAGATTATCTATTTCAACATCTTAATTACAACGTCATGTTTTTTTTGTATTTTTTTAAATGGCCGCACATTGACCATTTGCCAGTGTCTAATTTGAAATATGATATTGAAACAAAACGAAATTAGTTTAATTTTGCAGGAGCGCGGGAATCTCTAATAATCCTCAACCATTGCAGCGCATACAGACCAGCGCACTGCCGCAGCCCCTCCCTCCAACACTGCAAACACATCCACTCCTCCTCCCTCGGAAACCTACCCGAAAGAACAAGAGCGAACCTATTCACAATATTAAAAAGAAAAACCACAACGATACACCAATCCAACCGCACTACAACAACTAAAAACTATCACACGCAAGCCAAACAATAAGACACGACCGCCCCCTTCTAAAGCTTCTCGCGCTCTCATGTTTTTTTCGACACCTTTTTCAATAATTGATGGCGCTCTCTTCACCGCACTGCCACCAGTGGCCAGCATTCTATAGCACCCCTTATTCTAGGTACTAAGGTAGGCAGGCACTTCTACTTGAAGTGCTTCACTGTAGTGGTTCATGATGATAGCTTAGTGGTTAAGACTTCAGCCTCCTACCTCGGGGGGCCCGGAGTTCAAAACCCAGGCACCTATGACTTTTCTTAGTTAGGTATGTGCGAATTAACTAATTAAAAATTAAACTAATTAAAAATTTACTGTACTGTGCGTACTGAGCGGACGTGTTACTGGAGAATTAAAAACGTGAACAAAATATATAATTAAAAACGTGAACAACTTTCGTCATTACTACCTCGTTAATAAGTCAGTGTTTTAATCTGCATAATTCAAGCGACAAACGACTTAATACTTCTGAGAGCCGTGCGGGCGGTCCCCTCGGGTGACAGGGACGGGCTCTTTACACTACAGTTTTCGACTCGCTCCCACGCCGCACGCTGCAGCTTACTGATAAGAATCAAGAATCAAGTGAGTATAACACAGAATAATATGAGCGTACAAAGATCTCCGACTGGAAGTGGCTTAAACGTTTCCCGAAGTGGATCGTATCCAAATATAGCAACTAAAAGTAATCCTTCGGAATCATGTGACTTATCACAAATTACTTTTCGCAATAAAAGGAAATTCTCTAATGAAAACGAAGAACTTAAAGCCGATTTATCTGACATGAGGAATGAGTTTACAGAAATGCGGAAACAAATGGCGGCAATGCAAGGTCAAATGACTGAAATGATGACGTACCTAACTTCCAACAATTCTATGCAAATTGACAACTTTGCCAAATTAAGTGAAGACATTTCAGTTATAAAAGAACAGATAAATGACATGAAAACAACGACAGAATATCTGACTGAAGAACAAAACAAGCTTAAATCGGATGTTACAAGTATAAAAAATTCTAATAGTACCACGCAAAAGAGGATTGAGATACTAGAATCCAGCCTTCAACAAATTAACTCTTCTTCATCAAGTCTCGAAATTGGCCCTACAACGAAAACACGTGAAGAAATAATAACCGAACTCAACGAGCGCAGCCAAAGACTGAGGAACATATTAGTATTCGGGATAGCCGAACCAATATGTACAGACTCAAAAGAGAGACAAGAACATGACAAAAAATTATTATGGAATATCTTAAAAACTGCTTACACGGGCTGCCCTGAACCTGCAAAAGTATTTCGCGTAGGAAAGTACTACCCAGACAAAAATAGGCTTGTTAAAGTGTGTTTTGAATCTCCAGAAACGGCGAAGTATATACTACGAAACCAGTCTGACTTAAAAAATGATGCCATAAAGGTTTTCTCTGACCAAACACCTCAGCAACAAGCCTATATGAAAGTGCTCCGCGAGGAGCTCGAGGGTCGTGTACAAAATGGTGAAGCTAACTTAAGCATTAAGTATGTAAAGGGTGTCCCCAAAATAATTTCTGCGCTACCAAAAAACTTCAACCGCTAGATACCACCAATAACAACCACAAATTTGTCACCTCCTTTCAAGTTGTTAACAGTTGTGCCGATATATTAATAAGTAAAAAATCTTTGAAGTGTCTGTATGCTAATGCTCGCAGTATTATTAAGCGTAGCAAATTGGACGAATTAAGATGCACTGTACAGTCGTTTGGAAATACTACCATCCATCTGATAGTTCTAACTGAAACATGGATTAACTCTGAGGATGAAGCCAAGAGCATCCAGCTACCAGATTATACGCATTACTTCAACTATAGACAGAATGTCAAGGGTGGTGGTGTCTCCATTTTCATTCACAATAGCCTCAAACACAATCTGATAGAAGAACACTCCGTGGATGAAAATCACTATCTCTGGGTTCACATAGATAAGTTTTGCTTAGACATAGGTGCAATATACAAACCTGGACGAACTAACCACAAAGATTTCTTGGATATCTATTCAATGCAGCTTGAAAAAAGGAAAAGAGCATTAATATTTGGAGACTTTAATTATGACCTACTCAGTTCAGAAAGATCTGTTTCCAACTATAAACGTATGGTCAATGAAAAGGGCTTTGATATAATAAATAAAATAGATGAGGACTACTGTACTCGTGAAACTAATCAGACAAAGACTATTTTGGACCATGTATGTTCGAATATAAAACAAAACCAGTTCCACTTCGCTGTTATAGAATCCAGCATGTCAGACCACAAGCAAATTTATTGTGAAATCAAAAATTACAAACTAGAACCTCTGAAGTCAGTCAAATACGAAGCTATACATTACGGAAAACTATATAAAACTATGGAAAACTGTAGCATTAGTAATAAAGACGCCATATTGGAAGAGTACGCTATATTAGAAAGAAATATAATAATAAGTATTAAAAAGAGTGTAATAAGTAAAATTAAAAAGTGTAACCCAGTAAAACAAGATTGGATAAATAGAAATATTGTAACTGGAATAGAGAAAAGAAATAAATTGTGGCTTAAATACAGAAAAAACCCTACTGACAATAAAATAGAAGAAGACTTTCTAAAAGAAAAGAGCAATGTAGTGCAACTTATACAAAGAAGTAAATCAGAGTATTATTGTAAATCATTTAAGAACTGCCAAAATAAGCCGGCTAAAATGTGGTCTCTCATAAATACCCTATGCTGCAACAAAGCTAAGGAAAACACTGCTCCAGCGAAACTTCAGACCAAAACGGATATGATTATCGGAGAGCAGGAAATATGTGAATATTTTAATGAGTTTTTCTCAACTATTGGTGCGACGCTGGCCAACGCAATACCTACGATATATCATAAGCATAACATTTTTATTGGTGCCAAATCAATTTCATCAGAACTATCCCAGCTATCACCAGCATCTACAGCGGAAGTTAGCAAGATTATTGAAACTTTAAATTGCAATACGGCCTCTGGCATAGATGGGATTAGCACCAAAGCTATAAAATGTGTAAAAACTTTTATCCTTGTAGACCTAACAAATTGTATAAACAAATGTTTAGAACTAGGTACTTTTCCACAAAGCTTAAAACTTGCTAAAGTCACTCCCATCTTCAAGTCAGGTAGTAAAACTAATCCGGGAAACTATCGACCTATATCAGTCCTCTCTGTTTTATCGAAAATTTTTGAAAAGGTCATACATAACCGGCTCGAAACATACCTAAATTCAAACGATATTTTATCAAAAAAGCAGTATGGGTTCAGAAAAAATTCAAATACACTGTCAGCTACAATAGATCTTATAACAAAATTAAAAATTAACATAGATCAAAAACATATAGGTGTGGGGGTATTTATAGACCTGAAAAAAGCGTTCGATACTGTGAGTCATGCAATACTCTTGAAGAAACTGGAAAATATAGGTATAACTGGCACAGCATACGATATGCTTAAATCATACCTAACAAATCGAAATCAGATCGTTAAAATTGGTAACTATCAGAGTCAACCTAAGCCTGTAACATATGGTGTTCCGCAGGGATCAATTTTAGGACCCATGCTGTTCCTGCTATACATTAATAGCATACACGAAATTGGTCTGAAAGGAGACGTGACTTTGTACGCTGATGACACGTGTCTATTTTATTTTGGCCACTCAATACAAACGATTATTACAGACGCGCAGAGTGACTTAAATTTACTTCACAAATGGTTTCAATATAATTTACTGACAATCAATATTTCGAAAACAAATTATATCATATTTAAAGCTAAAAATAAGAAAATATCCGACTATGAACCTCTTAGGATAAACAATGAATTAATTAATAGGACTGATCACGAAAAATATTTGGGCCTGACTCTCGACAGTAATCTGACATGGAAACCACACTTAGAAAAAGTTAAAAATAAGTTGGCGTCTCTTACCGGGCTCTTACGAGGTATTACACGATGTTTTCCCCACAAAGTACGTTACCTTATATATAACGCTCTCGTCAAACCTCACATTGATTATTTGGTTGAAGTATGGGGCTCCGCTGCGAAAACGAATCTAAATCTAATTCAAAGAGCACAAAATAAGCTGATAAAGGTACTCTTCCACTATAACTACTTAACACCTACTGTGAAACTATATAAAAAAACAAAGTTGCTAAATGTCACTCAAACGTATATATATTACATTTGTCTATTAATACGCAAAATCTTAACGAAAAATATACACACGCAAATCAGTTTTACAAAAAAGATGCAAGTACAAAAAATACAACTAAGAAATGCCAATAATTTAGTGTTACGGGCACCCAGAACCAAAAACTACGGCAGAAAAAACTTAATGTATGAAGGCGCTCAGCTCTATAATAAACTTCCTTGGGATATTAAAAACTCTCAATCAATACTAACCTATAAAAAGCTCTTAAAACATTATTTAAGTAATAATCCTGATCATAGATTAAATCAATAAATATCCTATTTATAAAATATATATATATATTAAATATTTAAACATGCATAAAGTATGGAATTAAAACAACAGCAGAATAGATACAAGATTTAAATACATACATATAATCTATACGGATTACAACAGGTTGACCTGGAACTATGCCTAACTGTGCTCTACATAACGGAAGTAGATATTTAGATAAGTTTGCTTATTTTCTGATGTTTCTTAATCTACCAGCCCTGTTCCTACTACGCGCGCTGCGTGAACACAGTGGGCTCATACCGCTGTGCGTGCAACGAGGGCTTCCGCAACGCGCCTTCCAACGAGAAGCTGTGCGTCGACGTGGACGAGTGCTCCGAGTCTTCCACGCAGTGCGAGCAGGGCTGCTCCAATGCCTGGGGAAGCTACCGCTGCTACTGCTACTCGGGGTATCGCCTGAGCCCTGACAACAGGTAATAATTCCTTCTATCAATTAGCCTTCAAAGGTTCAAAGATGTTGGACATAGACTTCACCTTAATGGCGTTACTCCGACCAATCTCGTGCCGTGTGAATCCAGCGGTTTTTCGCTTTCTTCTTCAGATACTCAGTCCTCCCGTCCACCCGTTTTTATGTTTAAACGCAGCTGAGAAGGATTTGCTGCAAGTTGGATACGCAATATGTCAACTTCCGTTATCTCTTACCACCAGGCTAGGTGCTTGTTTGCAGTTTTCTTACCATTTAGTTTGATGCAGAACATGCGTGGACATCGACGAGTGCGCGGAGTGGGGCTCGTCGCGCGCGCGCGGGCGGCTGTGCGGCGGCAGCTGCGACAACGTGCCCGGCTCCTACCGCTGCTCCTGCCCCACTGGCTATCGACTCGCGGACGATGCACGCAGCTGCATAGGTGAGGATAGGGGCGGAAGTAGAACGTGCCTGGAGAGTTGCTAGTCTATGGGAAGTCTGTCCCCTCACACAAAGTGCCCACTCTACTTATGGCTGGTACGCCTACGGATACCGATTTCTGATGCGCGGAGCTAGAACATGTGCAGGCATGTTTAGAAAGCTGTTTATTAGAGATAAGCAGCTCTTAAGGCACGCAGAGTGAGTAATTCTCGTCTAATTTAGAAAATATGTCTTGGTACGCGTAGGATACCCCGCTTCTTCTACCACATACACATACATTCGATTACAAACACATAGATTAAATAGCAATATCATGAGAAGTGATTGATAGTCACAATACAGTATTTCTACGTGTCCTTTCCATCCAACGTGGTCTATTCTTATAGCATTTGAACTTTTACAGACATCGATGAATGCGAGAATGGCGAGGCGCAGTGCGGTCGGCCGGAGGAAGGCAACGTGTGCCAGAACACGCGCGGTGGCCACCACTGCCACCACATCGAGTGCCCCAGCGGGTACCGGCTCGAGGGGAAGCAGTAAGTATTTCTACGGCTGCGGCGAACTGACTTCTAAATGTTAAGTGTATGAAAAAACCGAGGTAACTGCAGAACACCGTTAAATAGTTCCCCTCGAATGCCTTCTTTTCATCATCAGATCAGCTCAGGTCACCATAATATTGTATTATCATCTCAAATACATTTGTCAGGTTTAATTAAGATCAGCTTGTGGGAAGTAAATTTACCTGTTTGGGTGAAACAAGGATGGACAATAGGTAAATTCAAAGGGTGTTAGAGTTGAAATTTTTATCGAAATCTATACCTATTTGACCAACCTTGGAGTAATACCCTATTTGTGTTTATATAATCAAGACCCTATTTATTAAAAAAAGAATAATTTATATAGAAGCTTACGCGTCAGCTAAACACAAAAAAAACGTACAGCCAAATTGATAAACTCGAACTTTTTTTCGGTTAAAATGCAGTGTCTGAGAATAATATTGTTCTTATTTGTTTTTGTACAGTAAATGCACGCGGATTCAGCGCGCGTGCCCCATCTCGGACTGGGGGTGCCTGCAGCAGCCCAGCACCTACAGCTACAACTTCATCACCTTCGTTGCCAACATCTACCTGCCCCTGGGGAGCGTGAGTTTCATCTTTAGTTACCTTTTCATCGTCACTGCTAGCCCTCACAGAATGTAGAGTCTCACATATCAGTCAATGTAGGTTTATGGCTACAACCCATTTGTGACCCACTGCAGAACTACACACATTGGGAAGACATGGATCGTGCTCCCGTGCGAATTCAATCAGTGTCAAAAGGTTTTAGGTTCCCAGAAGGCCGAAAATATGTTAGCAACGAGAGCAAAAGGACCCATTTAACCGGCTAAACCTGAGTTAGATCGATTGGTGGGCAAGGTATGCATTAATTGTTTGGCAGATTAATATTTGTTGTCCGGTCTTTGTCTTTTGTGACCTTTTCAGTCAGGGAATCCCAGTGCGAGAGTGTCATGTCATATAGTACATATATGCATTTATACGTTTCCAGGTGGACCTGTTCACAATGCACGGCCCGTCCTGGCAAGACTCGGTGGTAAACTTTGAGATGCGTTTGGTGCGCGTGCAAGCTGGCGCGGGGGTGCGCCCCGCTGACCTCAGCTGTTTCGAGTGAGTACCGTCCATCACAATACTATGGTCACAACACTTACTGACGAGCTGGCCGGCCGGAACTCATGTTTTTGGCAGATAAATGTTTGTACTTGTCTTGGGCATTATTGTGTTGTTTTCTGCGTATACGCCGCCCGCAACACAGGTAATCCTAGTGCTGGGGTGTGAGTGTGTAAGTACGAGGCGCTAGAAATTGTATACGGTTCGCCCGGACGGTACCACAGCCACACCCATTTCTGCCGTGAATATATTGTTTTTACTATTGTGTTTCGGTCGGAAAGGTGTGGATACACTTATACAAGAGGCATATGTGGTCAACTTCAAACAGGATTATTACTAACCACTACTAACCGGACTATCACTAAAACCGACTAACAGGACTTATTCATTGACAGTCCTTTCTCCCATAGTCCCTAGACAAACGAATACTGACCAACTAACATCTCATACTTACTGGACTTCAAACCCCAGTTCCTTTTACTGTTCTATTCAAGGTTTGTCGCCGATGTAATGGGTGGCAGCGGATGAGAGGAGCTGCATGTCGTTTGCGATCTTATTCACCTACAATAAAAATACACATTTACTGATGCCTTACTTGATGAGAGTGGGTAAGTAAGTTCTTCGCGGCTTCGCTCTGACTATCCTTTTTTATGTAGCAGACAAACTACCTCACGATTAGAGGTAAGCTCTTTTTGCGCCTTTTTTGAAGAACCCCATGTCCACTGAGAAAACCTCAGATGGAAGCTCATCCCACAATTTACGCGTGTGCGGCAAAGAATATTGCGCGAACCTGTTCTTGGAGGAACTCCACGAATCCAGTTGGTGTGGATGAAATCTCAGTCTTCAGCCTTTGGTGCGATGGAAAAAAGTTGGCGTTGGAATCATATCTTCTAGTTTCAGGAAGCACTGACCATACACGCAGCGGTAGAACACGCAGGGGAACCTATGTCCCTCCGTCAACAGAGGGGTTCTAACCTATTAGTAATCCTGAGATGGTGGATGACTCGGACCGCGCGTTTTTGTAACGAGTCAAATGGGTGAAGCTGGTACTGTATTACTTGCAGCATGCGTCCCGCGGGCAACATCTGCGTGATCTCGCTGACGTGCTCGCTGGGCGGGCCACAGGTGGCGGAGCTGGAGCTCACCATGTCGCTGCACCAGCGCGCGCGCTTCGCCGGCAGCGCTGTGGCGCGCCTCGTCGTCATCGTGTCGCAGTACGAGTTCTAGCGTACACGACAGGACACCCAGTGTACTACCAGAGTGCAGTAAAACGTATTCAGTGTAATCTAGTGGCCCATAACCGCTGAATCCCTTTCAAAAACCTCTTAAGGTTACTCTGCTATCTTATGATATCTTCGGATCTTTAAACGGGTCTGCATGCCGTTAACCGATCCGAGTCTGCTATTTCTTTCCTGTCGCCATATTTGTAGAACGGTTATAAGCGATGAAGAGAAGAGTGTTAAAAAGAATTAATTTTAAGTAGGTAAGCACTGCAGCTATTACTCACGTTGATTTATCAACTTCTTCAAGAGAGAGAGAGAGAGAGAGAATAGGTAATACCGACACTCACGAATACTTTGGTAGTAAAAATAATTAAAAACTAAGTAACCCCTCATTGTAAGAGATCACTGTTATTCTTGTCTCCTTCTATATTCAAAATAACAAACATCGGGTTATTTTAGTTTTGAGAAGTGCGCCGTATTTTTTCAACTAATTATAATCTGTTATGCTTTACTAACAGATTACAGAGTGAAATACTTATATTTTTATTTAATTGTACTAACTTTGTACCTCATAGTGCAGTTTAGTATGGGCAGCGTAACCTAAAGCTGCATATTGTAAAGTTACCTAAAATTCCTCCCTTTTCACCATCCCTCGTCATAATCGTGTACTGAACTGTATTGGAACACGATCTGACCAGTATTTAACCTACCAACACGAAGTCGTGACAATGTATAGTTCCTTATAGGTTAGTGTAGGCAGTGTAAGAGTAATACAATGGTCCAAAGGTCCACCTAATAGTACTCCTTAATATTATGTAACTTCCACAGTAAATTGTATGCAATACTAAATTTAAGGTAAAGATGACGTCATTTCATATAGTGCTGGTTTTAAAACTGTACCGCTGACATGCCCAAGGGATGC
>DWLO01003538.1:0-10851 GCA_018245335.1 Dalla quadristriga | reverse complement strand
ACTAAGATATATTGTTACTAACCAAGACTACTAACATTTTCATGTATGGACTATGTCTGAAATAAAATAATAATTAATTAAATTAATAAGAACCGCTGCTAACTATTGGTATCCAGGCGTCTAAAAAACTCGTAAGTAATGTACTTATAACATCAGTTTCTATTCATCTATTAATCTGCAAACACATAATTCGGTAATGACTAAAAATTACTTCCGAGGCAGAAACAGGTGTGGCATTAATATTTCTCGAGACGAACCGTACACAGGCAACACAACCTGGAATTCCTCGAAATTGATCATGCTCTTAAACTTAATGTAAAGACAATGTGGACTTACAATATAATGTTTCTTCTGGTAAGTTGCCGTCCCAAGAGTCGAACAGGGAGAAGTAATCGTAGGTAGAGCCGAAGCTGCTATAAGAAGACTGCTCGCCACAGAAACCTGCAAGCATAAAACGCCTGTATTCCTGATACTTAAGTCATATTTTTGCACACAATCTGAATCGAGATCACTTTAATATGGGATTAGGTCGGTAAAAGCCAGTCTTGGGCCAGCCAATTTTAAATTAAATTGGACACAGGTAAGAGAAGGATGAAATAAATTAGATTATTTTCAAAAGTTCTCGAATAATTTTAACGAAATGGTTCTACAATTTTTCAAAAGTTCTCGAAAAATTTTAACGAAAAGGTTCTACATCTACAATCCATATTGGATATTGAAACTTCAAATTGTCGTAATTCGCAATCTATGAGACTATATCAATACTGACGCAATACTTAGAAATAATCCAAACTATAGACAAGTACCAAAACCCGCTACAAAGCGGTGACGACTTGAATGAATGAACGGATGTAAAATTACGTCTTCCTCGTCCAATATAATTGAGGTATCACGCGCCAATGGGCGTGTCACTCATTTTGTCTAAGTGTAAGCACGCTGCTCGCCTTGACTTGTTATTTTTAGCATCAATTTATGAACTAAACACATTAATTTTAATTAACAGTGCAGCTATAAATGATAAAGTTAGCTCCGCTAGTACGATCCGCTCCCTCCACGGTCTATTTAACTCCTTCGTTCCAAAGCCCATTTAAAACCGACAGGTCGATCAATTACCGAGTCATGTGGTTTTAGTTTACCGCGTCTTGTGACATGCATACTTGATTAACGTACTAATTACGGTTTTGTTTGTCTGTTCTGTTTGGCACGAGACACGGGAAGAAATTATGCATTTTTCACTGTACCTACTCCAATCAGCCAATATCGCTACTCCTGAGAACCTATCCGATCTAGTATCTTCTTCACGCCGGAACTCTTCAGCAGTTGGGAAAAGTTTAAAACGTGCATTAGAACGTGCACTAAAACGTGCACATTACAATGTGTAAAGCGGAAAACCCAATCACATTAAGTCTTCGAGGCTTCCATCAGTTAAGAAGTCCTACTGCGGTATGTGACTGCAATAGTAGTGCTAAGTGCTAAGGTAAGTGGCACCATCATTGCCAGCAATTGGTTTGCTAATACTTATGGATGGACGAATATACAAACTGCTCCACGCCACAAATCACCCCAGAATCTCCTCCAACCAGGAACAATCCCAAAAGCAAATCCGTAATCGCTCATCAAAGGTACGCTGGAAGCGACGCGAAGACGATTCGTACCGTTGTTGTCATTTCTAATCTTACGGTCTATTTAGATACTTCAGTAGACATAGGTATTTACTTATAGATGGACGAATAGACAAAGTGCTCCTTATCGTAAATCTTACCAGAATCTCCTCTATCCATGGACAGCCCTAAAGCGAATCCTTCATCGCTCATCAGGGGTACATTGAGAGGCGTGGAGGCGACGCGAAATTGGTTGAAGCTGTTGCCTTCACTGGTCTTGCGATTTACCCGGCTGACGCGCCTTGAGGTTGGTACGCAGAACACTTTTGTGCAGAGTAACCTATTGAATAAGATAGGGATTTGGCATTACTATAAGATTAACTACTGATTTTAAAATCAGTGCTTAATTCTTAGGTAATGTAATGTAATCTTACACCAGTAAATAAAATTGGAGTGCCTGCAAAATTAAAATTAAGGTGAATAATTAAATGGAATATACTATTGATATGACACCTAGACATAATTAACCGTTTTAGAATTGTTGTCTGTCTGTCTGCGTTTTATTGTCGCGAATAGGCAACAAAATCGCTCATCGGATTTTGATGAAATTTTCAGGAATTGTAGAGGGTACCAATACACGTACCGTATATTATTATGCTTTGTTATATCCCAATATCTCAAGCGGTTTTTTAGTTATAGTCCTTCTATTCGAGGTTTGTCACACTGAGCGGCAATGGTTGATGGAACTTCATGCGTTTGATATTCTTATAATATGAAGATAAAAACAATCAGTATTAATAAGTACATAGCCGAATCGAAATTTCCTGAAGATTACGAATCTAGCGAAGTCAATAAAACATCTTTGAGAGCAAGTTCAGGCATTAATAAAATTTTGAATTCCCAAAATATGACTCACATTAGTTTTAATGTAGAGTTTGAAGTGGTTAAATAAATCAGTTCGGTTCACGAGCTTCTAGTGCTATTAATAATTGCGATCATATATCACAATAGATCGTAAAAATCTCATAGCTTCTGCCGAATGAGCTGCGACGCCTGCGACCGAATATTTAAGATTTAAGTATTAATAAATCTTGAACCTGTCTTTTTAAATGCAGTGAGTCTATCAGCGTTTTCGCATTTCACAACACGATATTGTTATAGGACGCCAACACGATATCGGGGCAAATAAATTAATAGAATCTTAATTAATCCATTTACATTATCCGATACGATAGATATGTCGTCGGATCATCGCGGGCTATCGGACGATCATTTTCGTACACTAAAAGATACATAGTAATATTTTCTCCAACATATGCGTTAGACGATTCTCAAGGCTTTCTTTGAATGGCGAAATGGAGACCATACATTTGAGCGTGTGTGAAGATGCGACTATATATCGGCTCTCGACTACGTTAACAAAATAAAAAATAAAAATTAATTAAGTAAAATAAGGTATGAAATAAAATATTTTTTAATTATTTTTAATTAAATATTTCTCTATCCAAACGTGTCCAAAATGTCCGTAATTTTATCCGTTTTGTCCGTTTTATTGTCAACAATTATAAAAAAAATATTTTCCATAGTTAGAATGTACAAGCGAGAGAGAGATACGAAATGTGAGAGGCCTCTTAACTGCTTACTTTCTGGGCTCGTTCATGATGTGGATCTTCAAGGAGACGCTCTTGCAGTTCATGGCGACGGCGCCGAATATCATCTCGCCGAGGGCGCTCGCGTCCGTCGCCGGCCCCGTGTACTGTGGACAACGTAAGACTGTTAACGTTTATTATGTTCATTCATAGCCCTTCGGGACAAGATCAGGGCCGAACATATTCGTTTGAGGACCAAAGTCACCGACATAGCTTTTAAAGGACAAGCATGTACAGTTTTCACATACACACTAGAAGAAATCGTTCTCTGCAGTTTGATCTGTACTTTTTCGTAGCGTGTGTAGATTCCATAAGGCTAGCCAGCTGAAGTGGCAATGGACTGGCCACATTCGCCGGAGGACCTACAATCGTTGGAGTAAGTTAGTAGAGACCGTGACAAGGAAAACATAGTGTGGGACGACATCCTGCCAGGTGGCGCGACGATCTGCGCAAGGCAACGTGGAGAAAATGGATGCGAAGAGCTTCGGCTCCTCACGCCCGATCTTCGGATCGGGCTCAGTGGCGTGCCTTGGGAGAGGCCTATATAACCAGCAGGGGACTGATGTGGGCCGAAGAGTGAATAGAGAGAGAGAAAGAGAAAGAGCGAAAGCAACTTAAATTTCAGATTTCCCTCATACAAACAGGAAATACCATTCCAGATCCCCCTGGAACACCTGGGTACGCCCATATGCAATGCAGCTAAATGGGTGTGGTGTTATTACCCGCCGTGCCCCCAGTTTTAAGTAACATCTTCATATAGTTTGACCAAATTCGTGATGATCTCATCAAATCACATGATTGTGTCAATTGTGTGTCGTAAGCCTGAACGAATAATGTCATGTGTTTCTATCTAAAACATCAGAAGAGATCAAATGCGTCGTTTTATTAGCATTCCTAAACAATGTTAAAAATAGAGGTAAAAATAGAATAACTAGTAGGTGTCATAGGTATGTACATATTACTTTTACATACACTTAACATGTACACTTATAGTTTTGTAGGTACAATAGCTTAAAATAGCTCCACGCGATAGCAAACATTGGACACAATCAATCATCAGGTTAAAGTAAAGTCATTACCTACACAAATAGAAACCGAAGTGGGATAATATAAACTATATATACCTATTTATTACACTATGCACTATTTAAAAGCTGACATTTTTATACAAAGGTATCACCGGCACACCCACTGACGTCGCGCCATCTTCATCCTTAGATAGCAACGCATCAGTGATCAATTTCGATAAGTTTAAGCTCACAGCAGTACGCCAGGCCAAGGTTCAGCATGCCAGTGTATATCTTTACACAAACTGATTGATCTTGTTTTTCACACCTTTAGACCTCTGCTTAACTACTTAACTACTCTTAAGAGCTGTCGCGTGCAGGGGAACGACATCGAAGTCGAACGACGTGAACTACAGGCGACGGCTACCGTTGCCTGCAGTCGAACGACATTAACAATAGGCGACGGATGCCGACGCGTGAAGTCGAACGACGTGAACTACAGGCGACGGCCACCGTTGCCTGCAATCGAACGACATTAACAATAGGCGACGGATGCCGACGCGTGAAGTCGAACGACGTGAACTACAGGCGACGGCTACCGACAACCATTTGCAGTCACGTATGTACGAGCTCTATGATAGACTTTTGAAATTTAAAATATTGATTAAGCTTATGATAAAGCACTGCATGATTTAGTTTAACGATAAAAGTAACTTTCTCGTATACAATAGTACAATAGACTTCGCTCACCAATTGTTTATGTCCATGTAAGTGTTTATATCTATAAATAACTCAAAAGCAACCATCTAGTGTGCGTCAATTTGAACCGGGATAATATTACAGTCCCGAGATGTTGTATCGAATTATGAACGGGAGTCTGTCATAATAGCTTTCTTGATTACTCAGAAGGCTAACATGCTAAATGGTCTAAATATAGCCGCGGGTGGTGTGAATAAGCGTGTATTAAGTCTCATGACAGCGGGACGTCTCAATTGTAAAGTTATTTTTGTGCTATCAGCACTAGTACGTTTTCACACGGAGATAATAATATCACAAGAGTAGGCATGTACTATGATAATGAATGAGAATGTAACATGTAACATGTAACAATGATGATTGTCATCAATACGAAAAGTGTGAAAGCCAGATTGTTTATCTCAGCCAGTCAACCATTTATAAAATTAGGCAGTTATATATATTTTTAACTGATAACAAACGGGCATGCGATCCCGCCGTACACTGCCGGCTATCTACATCTGGATTAAACTCGAATAGATGTATTTATCAAGGGTTGTGTGAATAGAAATAATGTAAGTTAGTCCAGTTAATATTATGCGTGAATAGAAACATTCGTTAGTAATAAATAGGACAGTAAGAGTTAGTGTAAGTTGTAAGATGTAAGATATAAGTTGTAAGATGTAATTTGTAAGGTGTAAGTTGTAAGATATAAGTTGTAAGATGTAAGTTGTAAGATGTAAGTTGTAAGATATAAGTTGTAAGATGTAAGTTGTAAGATGTAAGTTGTAAGATGTAAGGTGTAAGTAAGTCCTGTTAAACAATCCACAAATTATGGTATAAGTAACAAGAGAGAGCGTAAAGTTTGGAATGAAATATTGGGAAGTAAATATTTTTATAAATTTTAATTGTATTACTTACTATGTATGCAAACCCTCCCGAAACTTCAACAATGCACGGAATTTTATCAGTCCGGCAGACCTCTGGTTTGTCATTTTTGCTGGCTGGAACCTTGTTGATGGTTGAAGAATCAAACAAAACTTTTCTGCCTCTCTTGTCACACTCTTTGTACAGAAGCAGCCTTACTTGCTCCAAGGCTAACTCACAGGACCTGATGGGAAAAAGAATAAAATATTTTTGATGAAAATATATATTCTTCTATAATTCTATATTTATAGTCTATAGTTTATGGTATTGTTATTATTTATGCTGTTAGTGGTGTAAGTCCTGTTATTCGGTATAAGTGATAGTCCGGTTAGTAATGGTTATGTTCACAGCTAGCCAAAGATGCATTGCTACCCTTGAGGACTAAGGTAATATGTAAATATTGTTTGTGTATCAAATGTGTTCAATAATTTGTATGCATTTAAAAATATCTTCTATGCGCTTAAACATAATGTAATTTTTAGGAGAAACATGCATAGTTGGCGAATCCGCTAGGCAGTTTATTAAAAATAACAAAATTGGGTGCTAAAAACTTTTCCAAGTCTCATATGAGAAGAGCATTTATTATTAAGAATTGTAAT
Source organism: Dalla quadristriga (assembly GCA_018245335.1). NCBI lineage: Eukaryota > Metazoa > Arthropoda > Insecta > Lepidoptera > Hesperiidae > Dalla > Dalla quadristriga. Next base: position 4,333 of record DWLO01003538.1, on the reverse strand, counting down.
TTTTCTGTGTTATTATTAGTTTGTTGAAGTTATTAGCTACCACTATTCTGTGGCTATGTGTTAAGGCATATGGATGCATATCAGTAAATCAGTGATGATATCAGATGAAAATTGTCCCATGGAAAGCTCATAGCCACTATTGAAATAATAGATTATTATATAAAGGGTAAATAATAAAAGCACCCATACAGTAATTGAATTTATTAAATGTACAAAATTAATTAATCTCTTGTACAATAAGTACCTGCTTCTAATTATAACAAGATAAAAGGTGTATACATCTCCAATACCCATTGAATCTCAAGTACGTGTAATGTCAATGCCATTGCAAATACAAACTAATTCACAAAAACTTTCTCTTTTGCTAACACTTATGCTGTCTTCAAGCCACTAACATTACTGTTATGTTTGGTATCTATAACAGTAAAGAAATTTAGATAAAATTACAGATTGCAACTTGAACTACATGCTTTAATGTCACTTATTCACAGACAGTACATGTTCATGTATGATAATGATAACCTGTGTATGTATATACCTTTGGCAAACCCATCACAAATTTCTCACATTTACACCATTCACTTGATTTGTCTATTGTTAATTATAGACAAGATTGCACTGCCTCAATCCACATAAGCTTATACATGTTACACATCCACATAATAAAGTGAGCAACGAAGTATTTGTACTGTGTAGCTGTAATTCATACACTTCTAACGTGAATTCACTAGGGCAACCTGTTCAGAATAATAAAACCAGTAGCAAATTACCTAAATTTCATTTTATTTCATAGCTGATGTTGTTTTGAGCTCACAGCTGTTTAGTGTTCATTAAGGGAGCTCAACGGCAATGTCAACGTCACATGCACTAAGTGCCTAAGAAATGCAATAATAGGGGATTTCACTTTAAATGCACTTTCGACGGCCGAATGACAATGGGCAACCGGCCGAGTGGAGTGGAATGTGCGAGTGTACTGACTCGCGTGTAAATAATAAGTAAACATTGATTGAACTTCCACCGCCCCCCGCGCGGAGGAGCGTAGTGAAGTCGCCCACGCCCGCCCGCGCCCCGCACTTATCACATGCTTCGCGGCTCGCCCGCCGGTCCGGCTAGTGACGCTCGCCGCGTTGCCAGTGGCGCGTGCGTCAACCACTGGACCAGAAGATACAAGCGCGAAGGTCCAACCCGAAAACTTCATGCGTCAGCCCTTAAATCGCATGCCACACAGAAATAGAATAAAATGAATGAAAAGCATTCGTTATGACGTACCTGGCCCCGTTTCGTGAGTCGCTATACGATTTATGGAGTTTTCTCTTTGTAGCAAAAAAATTGTCCAATAATTCCATTGCGACACCTATATCATTTTACGACATGCTCGTAGCCGGATTGGCCTGGCATCATTTTGTATATGCGTTTACAATTTCAAGCATAACAAAAGTTAATCATAATTAGATCCATTTCTGAAATAATAATAAAAAAAACACTTCGAATGAAAAATGTAAATAATTTGACAGATCACGTGCGAAAATCATATGATTCACCATAGACTAAAACTTTTTACTTTTACAAAAAGGTCAAGGTCATCAAATTACAGTTGGAAACCAGAGACAATAATAATATTTCTGTCACGTATTTCTCATATAAGTCATAAATCTATAAAATGTTCTTTATATATTACCAAGATCTTAAACCATGATATTTCGATAGGCAAGCAAATCAATGATTACGCCGCACACACCAAAGATAATATAATACAGGAACACTCTTCAAGAAACGAATAGCAATATTATGTGCAGTCACTGTCAAGTTGCATTGCACGGCCGGGTGATGCTTTGCTGCACTTCGCCAGTGCTGCCAAAATAGGCAATTTATCACTGTTTAGGCTACTCGAAGGATGTCGAGGTGATCAAAATATGTTGCTAAATAGGCTAGCTAAAATAAAATAAGATGTATTAAAATGAAAATATTTTCATACAATACCAACGCCCGGCGCTAGAATTCCGAACGCGATAGAAGCTCTCAATTCATCACACCACTGTGGGCAATTGGGCATTGACAGTGAAAATCGGGCAGCAGGTCTGGCAACACCCAATGTGCTCCACTCCAGCCCCACCTGTCTTCTGTCAGTCAGCCAGAAAAAGTCGAATAGGAAGAATGTTATTTCGATAATTAATAAAATAATAATTGGATTCTGACAAATTCTGAGTTCTGAAGCAGAGGATCATTCACCACTATATTAAAGCTTGATTGTATGCGATTTCGGCCTGTAAATGTTGCATGCTCAGCTTAGGATTTAAGTTTGGAAAAACTCCCATACACGTAAATGTGATTATTTTTGTAAGGAAAGGAACCTTGGGTTCCTGTTGACTTCAAGCTTAGATGTTAAACGGTCTAAACTTCACGGCCATCGTCATGACCGGCATTAGAAAGTCGTTGTCTGACGTCCTCGAAGAAATAAAAAGCTATAGGTCTAACATCTTCATGGCGGAAATATCTGAACTTGATATTGCTTGTAAAGCAGTATTAGAAAAAGCCCTAAATGAATCAAACCCAGAGGATCCACATACCACTGTCAGAATTAGAGCTGTAATAGATTATATGCATGAACAAGTGAACATTGGAAATTGGAAAGAGGTGAAGATTTACATAAGAAAAACTATGACAATCGCTTCCTATGCTAGATTATTAGAATATATGAAAACATGCGATGCGATTACTGAGAATGTTTTAAGAGAATGTATGAAAATTATTGATTTTGGTATTGTGTTTGGGAGTCCCCTAGATGAGGATCCAACGCTATTGCAAAGGTGTGCATCTCTCTTGAACTCAGCTGTTGCAATAGACATAAACATTCCTTCTAGTTCAAATGTCAGTACTCTGCATACTACTGAATTATATACTGAAAATAATAGGTATAGAGCAAAATCTTTAGAAGTTTTAAATTGCCCAAGTATGGAGCATTTCTATAACAACTATATTACACCAGGCAAGCCTGCTATATTAAGCAATTGTATTAACCATTGGCCTGCATTGAATAAATGGAATGATAGAAACTATTTCCTTAAAATGGCTGGGCTCAGGACAGTGTCGGTTGAGTTGGGGAAAGACTATACAGACTCAGACTGGACACAAAAGATGATGACTATTGAAGAATTCATAAGGAACCATGTTTACCAATCAAATGGACCGACAGGCTACCTTGCACAGTATCAACTTTTTGAACAAATACCAGAACTAAAGGATGATATCTTTCAACCTGATTATTGCAGTTTTACTGACACAAATGAGGCAGTTGATGTGATGGCATGGTACGGGCCAAAAGGGACTGTATCTCCATTGCATCATGATCCTAAAAGGAATCTACTCACTCAAGTTGTTGGTGAAAAACAGATATTCCTGTTCTCACCTGATGATTCTGAATACTTGTACCCTCACGAGCATGAGCTCTTAACTAACACAGCTAGAGTAGATCCAAGAAAGCCAGACTTAGATTTATATCCTAAGTATCAGAATGCTAATACATATTATTGTGTGCTAAAACCAGGACAAATGCTGTACATACCACCGAAATGGTGGCACTTTGTCGAGTCACTATCAGTTAGCTTCTCTGTAAGCTTCTGGTGGACATAGATACCAAAGAAATACTAAGTAGCTACTATTATTAGTATATTTATTAAAAATCCATATATTAAATAAGTTATATTTAGCATAAGTTTTATCTTTTATTTGCGTACACTTTTTAAAGCTCTCTTAATGGATATTTGTCTGATGAGGTATCTCAGTAGTCAGATGAGACTATTTCCTCATACAAATACTCAAGTTACCAACATTTTATTAACTAAATTAAGAAGTTGACCTCCACAACCTTACTTAACCTTACTTTAACATATTAAAGGAGTAGGTACTTGAGGTTTACTTACACCTGGAGGTTTTATAAATTTTCTCAATCAAATCTCAATGTTAGTCACTCTTTCATATTTAAAATATAATTGTGTGTAGTTGTGTGTAAACAGTTATAGTTATAATATTATAAAATGTATTGCTCCACTAACAACTGTATTATTTACTAACATACTTCTTGCTATGCATTATGTATCTTTTCACCTAAAGGTATAAATGGAGGCACATCATCATCCTTAGCAGGGATTACAGCCACAAACCTTGTACTTATTACTTTATGTAATGAGAATAGCAAACTGGCATGCAGTTCCACCTGCCACCACCCATGGACATCTGTGACAAACCTCGAATAGGACTATATCGACCTATGCATAGAATAAAGGTATATGTGATTATGAAACCAAAACACTTTTATTGTATTTCTGTCTCTAGA